>CABHPH010142166.1:25926-41761 GCA_902168325.1 Peromyscus nudipes | reverse complement strand
AAATGCATGACAGAATCATGCATTTCATAACTCGCATCCAATTATCTGCATTCAGTTCTTATCTCCTTTAATGTAGATATAGTTTCTAAAACTTACTGATTTCAGGTTGCCAATTTTGTCTTGTTTTCATTCTTCAGATGCTTTAAATTTTCAATTATAGCAAGCTGCCCATCTGTGACCTTTAATTCTATGCCTAGGACTTTTGAGTTTAGTGTGTGAGGAAAATCCAAAACAGTATAAGAAAATGTTTCCCATTTAGAGTAATGTAGAGTTAACTTTTCTTAGGTTTTCTCATTTTTCTTCAAGTACTTGCAAGGTCAACACAAATTACCAAGTATAAAGCCAACTAGATTACCAAATGGCTGTTTTTCTCCAAATATTTCTTCTTTTTTTTTTTTTTGAATTAAATATTAGATTGCAAGGAGAACAGGCTGAATGTTATTAGATAAACTGGGCATTCTGCAAACAAACAAAAGTAAACCAAATGCTCTGCAACAACACAGAAGATATCTAAATAAATAGTGTCCTAACACCCAGCTCAGAACAAGCCAAGGGATGGTTGACCAAACCAAGAGAAGTCTGAGCCCCAGGAAGAAGGCTGGAGTTCCATATAGTTGGCACAAGGGGCCGTGATACCTGTTGCTGATCCAGGTGACTCCTCCAGTGAATATGGATCAGGCTTTGGCCATATTGAGTGCCCCAGACCATTGATGTAAAAACAGTTCTCAGAGTGAATAATGGATAGTTTTTTTTGAAGCCAAAGGTTAGTGGCTTTGGTCCTGAAACACAGATTCAGTTTGTCCAAAATAACATATTCCCATGTGGCCAACAGTTTGTAGTAACAGAACAAAGTCACAAATCAAAACTCTTTTCAGATACTTTGGTGGAAATATCAGTTAAGTTGGTTTCAGTGAATCAGTGAAATCAGTTGAAGGTCTCAGCTGCTCTGATGACATTCTTGGCCTTCATACCCTAAGACTTGACTTGATTGTCCTGAGGATGTCCTGAGCATACAGACAGACAGGTAAGTAATAAATGGCTCTTTAGGGAGTCTGAAAATAGCCCAAGATAATTCGATTCTGGAACTGTAACATTTCAGCTAATCAGTCATGTGGCCATATAGAAGGATGCCTTTTCTGGGAACGTCAGTTCATATCAGCTTAACTCTCTAGTTTTCCCTTTCCTCTTCAGCTTTGGCCTTGATGTCTTAACACCTGTTGAGCAATTTCGTATTGTTAAGGATGTGAGTTTAATGTTAAGTCTCTGTCTTCTCATTGAAATGGTGTTTTATATTTACTGGAATTAGAAACAGGATAAATTACTATGGAAGAACTCCTGTTTGTTTAACTAACAGTATCTGTGGTTTAATTTTTGAAAAATTTTAAGACAGTCATCTACATGAACATTCATGGTTATTTAAGTTGTGTAATAAGTCATTACTAACCTATTTTAAGTCATTAATAAATACTTCTTTGAAATTTTTGTGTCGGTACTTAAAGGTTTTACTCTTTATTTTTTCAGAAGGGAATATTACCGAGTCATGTTTAGACCAGTATTCTGTTTTTTTGTTTTTGTTTTTGTTTGTTTTTTGGTTTTTTGAGACAGGGTTTCTCTGTGTAGCTTTGCGCCTTTCCTGGAACTGGCTTTGTAGACCAGGCTAGCCTCGAACTCACAGAGATCCGCCTGCCTCTGCCTCCTGAGTGCTGGGATTAAAGGTGTGCACCACCACCGCCCGGCTAGACCAGTATTCTAAGGAACTTTTTTTGGTATTGGTAGTAATCATTCTGATGATGAACCCAGTTCTTATAATGTTCAAAGCATTATGCTAATTCTTATAGAAAACAGAATTATGAAGATGCTGGCTTTCTCCACAAACTGTTTGCTGTCTATCTTGGGAGAATACACTATTCTGTGTTTTAAAAGAAATACAGATCTCCAAGAATTATAAGACAATTGTAAAAGAATTCAGTTTTATCTACGTGTATAAATTTACTTTCACTGCTCTTCTGTAGGGTTACAAAGATGTCCATGGAGTGTCCAGAGCCCAGGCATCAAGGTGGATTAGGAAAGAAACTGTTTTTGAACTATTAAAATATCTTCATGACAGATATGTGTTTCTATGGTGTTTTTAATTTGTAAATCTTCATAATGTTTGACTTGCTATTGTTTTATTTATGGTCCTGGATTATTTAATGAAGTTAGTTAACAGCAGAAAGGTAGAAGGGCTAGGGAGATAGTCCAGTCAGTAAAGTGCTTAAGTATGATGACCTGCTCTCCAGAACCCATATTAAAAAGTAAAAAAGTGGGCTCAGTGGCTCATGCTTTTAATCTCAGTGCTGGAGAGTTGGAGACTAGCCAGCCAGCCAGCCTTGCAGAATCTGCAAGCCCCAAGCTAATGAGATGACTTGTTTCAATAAACAAAGCAGCTGTGTCCTGAGGTTGTCCTCTGCTTCCCACATGTACACCTGCATACATGAACACATAAAGATAAGTTGCATAAGCATTAATTTAGCATATCAAAATGAAGTGGAAAGTTGACAAACTCATCATGATCCAAGATTAACTACACTGTTTTCGAGTATACTGATTTGATTTGTATTTCAAAGGATGAATAATAGACTGAGACAGCTAGAGGGAATATGGGGGTTATCTGGGCAAGAAATGGAGCACAAGATATAATTGCCCTGTTTATAATTAACTGAAAATAATCCCAGGCCAGCATTACCAGTTAGATATTTTCAGCTGATACTGGCTTTTCCTCTTTTGTGGGTTAAACTTTTCATGCCTATAGATGTACTGAAAACAGGAAGTCAGTCACCTTGACCTATATATTTTAGTTGATAACTTTCCCTTTTTTTTAACCAATTAAACAATATGCCATGTATCACTTTAATTGTATGTTAAGCTCCTAACTGCTTGGGGCAGTTGTAAAAGTCTTAAAGAACTGAACCTAGTGTGTGAATGGATGTAGAAATGAATCTTTGTCAACTTAATACTATTTCTCACTAGATCAGTGGTTCTCAACCTTTGGAGTCATATCAGATATCATTAATATCAGATATTT
This sequence comes from Peromyscus nudipes, assembly GCA_902168325.1. Taxonomy (NCBI): domain Eukaryota; kingdom Metazoa; phylum Chordata; class Mammalia; order Rodentia; family Cricetidae; genus Peromyscus; species Peromyscus nudipes. The sequence goes on along the minus strand of CABHPH010142166.1, from coordinate 38,697 downwards.
ATATTATAATTCATAACAGTAGCAAAATTACAGTTATGAAGTAGCAATGAAATAAATTTATAGTTGGGGGTTATCACAACATGAGGGAACTGTATTAAAGGGTCACAACATTAGGAAGGTTGAGAACCACTGAGCTAGATTATCCTAGTGTTTTGGCAGAATTACCTTCATGTGTGTAGATTATACATATTATGTGTTAGTACTGTAGTTACCTGTTTGGTTGGTGTAGATACTAACTGATATTACTGGAAGATACAGACCTCAGACTTGAGAATTGTACAAGTTCCTTACTAAGATAGCATGGATATATTGTATTAAATATTGAAATACTTATTTTTTTGAAATACTTATTTTTTTCAGCTATCAACCAATAGTTGATTACATAGATGATCAGTTTGAAGCCTATCTCCAAGAAGAGTTGAAGATCAAGCGTGCTCTTTTTAACTACCACGACTCCCGCATCCATGTGTGCCTCTACTTCATTGCCCCAACAGGCCATTCTCTAAGGACACTTGACCTCTTAACCATGAAGAGCCTGGACAGCAAGGTGGATTAGGGAAGCAACCAACTTCTCGAATTTTAGTACACTTGAATATTAAAGTCTTTTTATGATAATGTGCACATACTTTGTAGCTTTTACTCTGTATGTCTTTAAAACATTTTTCCAGGGAAATTTAGTCTGGAAAATGAGATACAAATACTAAACAAATGCTAAAAGTTCTCTTCTTAGTGTATACATTTGTTATAATTGTTCTGTAAATTTTCATATAGAATTTATTTGACATAATTTTATTTCAGACATAAGCGAGAGGAGTAACTTCTTTGACAAAGATTATAAAGCATATTTGATCTTGGTGAAATACGTTTTCATTTAGACCTTACCAAGAAAATTTGTTCCTGAATTTTTGAAGCAAGTAGCTATTTATAAATTTAGGAGGTTATAAAAACAGTTCCATAAATTAAGTCATGGAAGATTTTTATATTTATCTAAAAGTTGAAAAAGACTAGTTACTGCTCTCATCCCAAAGAAATCTGTTTATATACAAATCTGTGCTTTTTAAAGGAATAAAATCAAAAGTGGAATTTTGCCTTATAGAAAAGAGTATGATAGACATGTATGATACAGTGTTATAAAGATCATAGAGTTTATCAGTGGGGAGTGATTTTCAATGTTGGTTGTATCCCTTATTAGATGTTTCATCTGTGGCACGTGCCTTAGTGCTCTGTGCCTCAATTTCCTCTTTCCCTACTGTACAAAGCAGGGGAAGCCCTGCCTTGAAGTGTAGATGTGAAAATGAATTAATCCATATAAGTAAAGGCTAAGTGGCCAGAATACAATTGTATGTCACAGACAGAGAATTGTTTTATTATAGTCTATAAACACATATTACCTAATCTCCAGGTTTGATGATTTTTAAATACATTCTTTTTTTTTTTTATTTCAAAGTGTAAACTTCCTTGTGAAATTAAGCACCCTCTTTTTTAGTATTTTGTATAAGAAGGTTGTTAGCCACGGCCTGCTGGGCTTCTCAATATAACATTCTACTGTGAAATAGGCAGTAGAAGCTAGGGTGCTGTGATATACTTGTAATCCCAGTTGGTTGGGGAGGCTGATGCAGGAGAATTGCTTTAGGCCAGGAGTTTGAAGCCAGCCTGGACAATAGAATGAGATCTTGTTTCAAAAAAAAAAAAAAAACCAAAAAACATAATATTAGTATTTTATCTAAGAAAGGTAAAAATAACAATGTCAAATTTCACGGATAGGTACTTTCCTAGCCTGTGCAAGGCCCCAGGTCTGATTCTTAGCACTTCAATACATTTATAAAATGAAATAAATAATAGAGAGGAATTGGGTCATTTTCTCACTCACCTGCAGCCCGGCCATTTACTAGCTTGTAGCACTGAGCGAACTACCAGGCTTTCGTGTTTTCACTGATGTGGGGATAGTGAGCTCATGTTAAGAGTCCTATGAAGATATGTGAGATGTATTGCAAAACAGTTACCTTTGTACATAGGAAACAACTATGTTACTCATTCTATTATTTTTTTTATTAATAGTCAGAAATCTTATTTCAAATGTTCTTATACTGGCCAAGCAGCCACCTTATCTCTGCCAGGAGCAGTTTGTATTAATAAGCTCTGTTAGTGGATTTTCAAAAGAGACCATGAGTACTCTAATCCAACCTCCCAAGGGTTACACATATTACACACTACCAACCACTTTGAAGTGAAATGCTTTCTGGTGACAGTAGAAGTATGTCAGCATTAGTCATTCATGTGAAGATTGAGTCCACCCTCTTCTGTTTTATTCAAGTGATGGGAGCAGATTCTCAAACTGGGTCTCCGTCACAACCCTGCCTTGAGCTTTTTTGTAGCAAATGAGATAATGAATTTTGTAATCTTTCTTGCAAGTTAAAAAAATAAAAGTTAAGACAAGCCCCAACTACTTAATTTTGGAAGTAATTTGATGGATATACAGTAGTGTGTATGTATATACGTATGTATGTATATGTATATATATAGTCATTGTTGTTGTTCTATAAGGGGTAGCTGTTATCTACTAGGCCTTGGACAGGCTTTGGAAACTTAATTTCCGTAGAGTAGTAGGGAGAGATGGAGACTGCTGGCTTCTTAAGGTTCCCCAGGCCTCCTCTTAGAGCTGAGAGCCAAACACGTGGCTGCTTGATATGGAAAGTTACTGTTGTCTTGTTCAGATGGTGACAAATGACCGTCTTTGGCAGCATCCGTTATTTCCTTCCCTGTGTGCACATTGATATTGTACATATTTATGCAGTTATGGAAGCAGTTATAATTTATAAACTGTGGCTTAAATTACTGAATATCTAAGTCTAGATTCTTGAAACCAAGGACTTGGCACTGAAACTTTCATGTGCTTTGACAGATTGGACGTGAACCCTGGTTCCTCACATTGTTGCAGTGTTTTCCACCATCCACTTCATAGACAGTTGGCCAGATTGTCATCTCCTGGAGGCGGGTGGAAGACTAGTAAATAGGCATGTCCTGAGTCAGTGCAGAGTGAGAAAAGAGAGAAACGTTTAAAACCCAATAGGAGTGCAGCTTTACTTTTACTTTCACTGTTTGGAAAATTACAATGGGACCTCTCCTTTTTCACGTGTGTCTAGTTCATTAACCTGAGGGTTTGGGTTCTACTAGAAAAGCATGATGGTGAAACTCAGTTATGGTGACATCAGCCTTTTGTGTGGACATGAATCTCCTGGAGGACTGAGCTTATAAGTTAGTCTTCATAATCCCCCCTTTCTTCCTCTCTAGCAGAGGAGGCCTGAAGCAGTGCTGAGGAGGCCAGTCCTTTGCATCAGAACACTTAGCTGGTTCTGGCGCTTTCCTCTCAGTACTGTAGGTAGACAGGCATCGCTGGTGACTAGGCCCTGTCTGAGGTGAATAAAGGATGAAAGAAGAGACAGAAAGAGAAATGCCACCTGTTCTCTTAGTGTTCTTGGGGATCAGTTACCTAATTACTTTAATGCCCAGTTTATAAAGAAATGAGAGTTGTTAGTGAACTGAGGAGATAATTTTTGCTTATAGTTTATTATGTTCTACTTACGTTGTGTGGATTGAAAAATACTTTGAGGGGGAGAGAAGATAACAAGATTCTAAATGCAAATGCAAATTTAATTTTACCAAAGCCTTTTTAAAAAATTATAACCTAGCATCTATAGGAATGGGTGTATAAGAATAGTACATCTGTGCATATATGAGAGTGATAACTAGTAATTGTTTTGCTTAGGGAGATCTACACTTTTTCTGTAAAAGGGCAGGTAGTAAAATATGTCAGCCTTCTATGCTCTTTATGGCGACTCCTTTGAGCTGTAACAGGAAAGCAGAATAAATGAATAAATGTGGTGGTGTTTCAGCTTACATGATTTATAAAAAACAGGCAGCAACCTGGATCATAATTTTCCAACTCTTGGTCAGAGAAAGTTATTGTCAGAGACTGAATTGTTTTATATGGAACAACTGTGACAGCATGATTCAAAAGCAAATCTTCCGTGATGAGATTGTGGATTTTCTTTCTTAATAGGTGAACATTATACCATTAATTGCCAAGGCAGATACAATTTCTAAAAGCGAATTGCAGAAGTTTAAGATGAAGCTGATGAGTGAATTGGTCGTCAATGGTGTTCAGATCTATCAGTTTCCAACAGATGACGAAACTACTGCCAAGATCAATGGTGCAATGAATGTGAGCTCCCCACTGAGTATCGGTCTGTCTGTGTGTGAAAATAAAGCTGACTTCTGAGTGGCATTGTTGCCACAGCAGTCCCACTTGTCGGGGGCTTTGCTTCCTGAGGGTTTAGTTATTACTGTGAACATAGAAAATGGAAAATTGCAGAAATAAATGACTAGTTTTCAGTCGTAAGCCAATCTGAATAGCATGATGAAATCTTATCACAGTCATTGTACCAACTGACATCATCAAAACAATGGTGATTCTAGTACAAGAGTGTTTTGAAAGAGACACAGTCATGTATTGTTGTTTTTTAAAGTGTTTATTGTCTGATTTGGTCATAAGTTATTAATCTCTATGGTACCTAATTTATAAACATCCATAGGCATGCTGAATAGAAAAAAGCATACTATTTATGGGGCTGTGCACAGGTCATACTTTCAGGCATCTATTGGGTTCTTGGAATGTACGACTCATAAATAAAGGGAGACTCGTGGGCTATATTTTCAATTGTGTTCCCCCAAAAGACTTCAAATTAGGTGCAATGTCAGAACATCCAGTAGAAGAAATGTTTGCTGCTGTTGAGAACAGATACTGAGTATCTTTATGTACACTTTCCTTTTTCTCGCTTCCACCTGAATAAAGTAAATCCTTGTAAGACTTGGGTTTACCTTTAGTTGAACCATAGTTAATTACCTCAGGCTGGTTCCTTCCTGTCCTGTTTTAAAAACATGAAGGACTGTGCAGCCTCCCTTGGGATGCTTTAGAATTTTGAGTTTTTAAGAAGAACTCTTGAAGCTGATGTTGACCCTCACCTTCCCTTAGAGTGTCACCTGTACAAATGAAAAGCTTAATTTAATGTACCTAAGATGACTAAGTTCTTTCTTTTTCTTGAAGTTTCACACTTCTTAAATGCTTTGTTGTATTTTAAAGGATCGTGAGTTTGAGGCTCAGGCTTTTTATGACAGTAACACCTGGAGACTGTTAACTTGTTGGTAAAATTTGGTTAGTAGTCTACGTGAGGGCTGACCTGAGGGTTAAGTGATGCACCCCTAGCTACTTGCCTAACAATACACTCTGACTGTTCGTTCTTTTTCTTTCCTTTCCCTTTTCTGATTTGGCATGTACCACTGTATTGGATGCTTTTCTCTGACAAAGTTCAGACAACCGACTCCAGTTGACTTTGCTTGTAGTCTGAGATCTCAGTCCATCACGTTATCGGGGTCCTCGCAGCAGAGGCAGACAGAGCTGCTCACAGCGCATCTGCTGTAAGCAACCACAAGTAGATGCTGCTGCCCCGGCTGGTCCCCTTTCTATTATGTATGGATCCCCAGCCCATGGATGGTGCTGCCCATGACCAGGATGGGTCTCCCTGCAGTTAAACCTTAGACACACACAGGTGGTTCCGAATCTAGTCACGCTGACAGTGAAGATTAACCATTACAATCACGATAATAGGAAACGCTAAATCTCCAAAATCCTGATTATATAACTGAGGTGATCTTGATTCCCGTGTGTTAAACTGCCTTTATAGCTAATTTTATTCAATGTCCATTAGTAGTTTATCAGACAGTTTAGAAATCATTATTCAGTTGCTAAATATTAAACATTCTTTCTTTCTTTTTTTTTTTGGTTTTTCGAGACAGGTTTCTCTGTAGCTTTGCACCTTTCCTGGAACTCGCTCTGTAGACCAGGCTAGCCTCGAACTCACAGAGATCCACCTGCCTCTGCCTCCCGAGTGCACATAATTTCTTTTTACATTGATCTTCTCCCCGTATTTCAGGCCACAGATTCATGCACTCCTAGCCCCCGGCTGAGCTGCTGCATGTTCCTGGAGTCCCTATGCTAGACTTTCCTCCTCTGTTGGATCTAACCCCCGTGGTCCAGCCTAGCTTGGAATGCACCTCCATGTTCTCAATAATCTCTTGTTCCTCTTGATCTCTGTAGCATTGTTACACTAGCATCATTTTATATTAGTAGTATACGTGATATACTAAGTGTAGAGACAGTATCATTTTGCATACTATATAATGTGGATAGTTTCTAAAACATCTAGGGGAAAATGTTGGTGACAGTGTTACATGTATCAGAATTCTCCTGCTTCTCCTTTTCTATCTTTTTAAAATTCCAAATAACAATGTGCCTTGTATGTGGAAATGTGCATTAAGTATTTTTTCTTTGTAGTGTCCAAAATTAACTTGTAGGATAATTAGTACATCTCCCAAGATGAGGAGAATTGCTGTTTAATTATTCTCTGTTATTTCAGTCACTGATACTGTAGTAGAAGATGATGAGATTGATGTTTGGTTCCTTCCCAGGGACACTTGCCGTTTGCAGTTGTAGGAAGCATGGATGAGATACAGGTTGGAAATAAGATGGTCAGAGCTCGCCAGTATCCGTGGGGTATTGTGCAAGGTAAATAAGATAAATGATGACAGAGAATGTACGTGTTGCCTGCTAACCTCAAAATTGAATTTGACAATTTGTTGAGGGGATGCTTATCTGGATTATAATTAATAATCAGAGGAACTGGCTGTACACTGCTTGGTTCAAAGTCTGTGGACAGAGCCTTCCTAGTCTCCTTTGTCGTACCTTGTCTCCTCTGCTGGCTACCTTCACAGTGTCAGATGCACGGACATGTACTTAGATCTGAATGTGGCTTTTTCTTTGATGCTGGGGATCCAGCCAGTGTGTTCGAGCATGCTAGGGCATGCTCTGTGCAACTCCATCCCTGGTCCTTGATTAGAATTTAAATCTAAAGTAGTGGTTAAACATGATATGCAGCCAGGCAGGGGTGGCGCACACCTTTACTTCCTGCACTCGGGAGGAGGCAGAGGCAGGCAGATCTCTGTGAGTTCGGGGCCAGCCTGGTCTACAGAGCGAGTCCCAGGATTACACAGAGATCCAAGGATACACAGAGAAACCATGTGCCCAAAAAAACAAAAACAAAACCAAAAACCCCCAAACAAAACAAACAAGCAAAAACCCCAACATGATATGAAATGCCCTGTGTAGGACAGGGCACAGTATACCATCTTGAGAATATTTATATGTTTTCTGATCAAAGTATTGCTAAACTATTTTCAGAAGAAACTAGTAAGCCAACTTAAAAAGGTAAACCCACTTATCTGGCATTATAGTAAGCTTTTTGTTTTGAAGTTTTGAGATTCTGCTTTGCTTTGTAGCCCAGGCTGGCCTCATGTTTGAGGGGCATTATAGACCTGCACCACCCCATTTGGCCTTAATTCTAATGGCAGTTAAATTGAAATACATCACTTGTACTGTCACTGGCTTCAGAGTACTTCTTATATTTTAACTGACTTTTGAGGGTGTTGATTTTGATTTTATGAAATGATCTTGCTGTGTAGCGCAGCTGGCTTGGAAATTTTGATACTCTTGTCTCTAGCTCTGGAGTACTGGGATTCTAAGCATATACCACCATGCCCAGATGATAATAATTTTAAATAAATGTAAAAAACTGGGAAACCTTTTGATTCAAATGTAAAATAAACCAGGTATGGTATGGCTCTAGTCCTAGCTCCTTGGGAGGTTAAAGCCAGAAGAGTTCAAGATTGATGCCAATTTGTGCAACACAATGAAGCCTGTCTCAAATAAATAAATAAATTTAGAAATTTTTATTTGAAAGTCTTGGTCACTGTAATATAGCTATTTATAGTCTTTTGGTGATTATAAAAATAGAATAACCATACCAATGTATTTATTAATTTTGAATAATATTTAATATAAATTCATAAATTTAATATTGTAGAAAAAGAATTTGATCATTATAAATCTTAACAGAATTTACTACTTCAGAGTGAAATAATGTTACTTATTCTTTTTAAAGTACTGTGTAAGATGTCGTGAGTGTAGAGTTGGTAAACTAACAAAATATTAATGAACCTGGAACATAGAGCAATGGAAATATTTCTTTACTATTTCCTTTTATCCATTTGCTACTGTATTTGAAGCAGATCTCTCAGTCTGTTAATAATATTACCTGTAATTCAGTGTATCTAATGCAAGAGTTTCTTCCTTGGTTACCTATATGTGATGATAGTAGCCATTAATCAGAGTTGACCATTTGCTGTTTGTCATTTCATTTGTGGTTCATTTACTTGCTCATTTGACAAGCGCTAGCTGTGTGCCAGGAATTAAAAGCAAGCATTTTCTTTTGTTGTTCTCTGGCTAGTGGAAAATGAAAACCACTGTGACTTTGTGAAGCTGCGGGAAATGCTTATTTGTACAAACATGGAGGATCTTCGGGAACAGACCCATACGCGGCACTATGAGCTTTACAGGCGTTGCAAACTGGAGGAAATGGGCTTTGCAGACGTGGGCCCAGAGAAAAAGCCCCTCAGGTAAGGAGGCTTGGGGAGGAAGGCAGGAACAGAGGCACTTAGAAGAGACTACCCTCTCTTAAGTATCCAGAGTGATGGGGATGTAGTTTTGGAAATCTGACATTGACTTATTTGACTTCGCCAATAAGCTGTTTCTCCTCGATTCTGAGGATTATGCCTGACTCTAAAGGAGCTAAGAAAAAACAGTCCTTTTATACAGTGACTTGGGAAGCTGTATCATGAAGCTTGTGAGTGCAAGGTCTGCCGGGACTGTAGAACCAGTTCAGGGTCAACTTGGGCAGTATAGTAATATCTTGTCTCAAATGAAAAGGAAGAAAAGGTGTTCAGTGTTATGAGTGCTAGCATGTGTTAGGCCCTGAATGGGGGAAAAAGGAGTTAAACAATTAGAAGGTGTGACTTTAGTCTAGAAATAACTGACACAATCTCCTCACTTCTGGTTTGCTTGCTGTTGGGTTTTTGTGTGTGTGTGTGCCTAGAAACAGATAAAAGTAAAATGATTATTGCACAAGTCATAGTAAATTAGTCAAGTCTTCATTACTTGCTCTTTTTATGAAGGAACATTTGGAATAACTGAAGCTTAGCCAAAAATCTAATATCTTTTCCTTGTAGGGAGTCTGAGTTCAAAATGTGTCTTATAGTTACAAGAATTTTAGATGTAAAGACCTTGTTCAGTGACTAGACCATTTAATGTTTCTTTGATAACTTTTCTTTTGTATTTTGAATTTCTTTGATAACTTTATATGGGGTTATATGCTATCCCTGAATTTTAAAAATGAATATACACATGTGCAGAATCCTAATTCCTTACGTACTTAATCAAGTTTGATTGGATAAAACACTCTAGAACAGTTCTGCATGGGTAAAGAAGCGTCCTTAGGCTAAACACTATTTTGAATTTCTTTGAGAGTGAGGTTTCTTTTCCATTCCACTGTTGGCATTCATTAATTCCCTTAGCTGTTAACACCTGTCTCCAAATAAACACACTGGGAAGGAGCAGGAGGATGTCAGGAGGATATCCAGTCACTGTTTAGATTTCAGTTGACCTTGTGGAAGACTTAATCATAGATGAAGTTAAATTTAAATTTCATTCGTGGTTTAGTTTCTCTGACATAAAAAATTAAGAATTGTATGTGTTTAACCCCTTCCACCAAATTAATGCTGTATGCCAATAGTTCTGATAAGCTGACAATTTTTCTGATCATATTATATCTTTCTTGAAGATTAACCATTTCAAGTTGGCTTCCCTAGTGTTTCCCAGAGGAGGTTTTGCTTCTCATTTCTTCCAAGTCTCAGGGACAATTCAGAGGTCTGTGTGTACTGAGAAGGCAGAGATCCCAAGTGACAGCAAACAGGACAGCTATGAAGTATCCTAAGAAGAGAGATCCGGGTTGCCTGGTGGACTCAGCATCAGTCACCTGTAGATGACTAAGAAATGCAGGGTCAGAATTTCCAGGGATGGAGCCTAGGAATCTACATTTTAAACTGTTCCTTCAGCCAGTAATTTTTGTTTATCTGCCATCCGTCTGCTCAGCATGCTAGCTACTGGGTATGTATGCACATGGGTCAGACAGACATAACCTAGCCCTTGTAGTACCCAGGGGCAGGGGTGTGAAGAAGGTATTTGGCCTTGTGTGAACAAGAGATAATGGGGTAGGGCAGCCAGAAGTGAACATGGAGAGACTAAGCTAAGAGGCCAGACATGGGAAGATAGAGGCTTGGACAAGAATGCTAACATATTTATTAGTATATATAATTTTAAGGAGTTATTAAAAGATTGGTTTGAATATGGGATGCCAAAAAAAGATGATTTAAAAATTACTTCAGCCACCTAAGAAACAGGGCAAGTGGTGGTCACTGACATAAGCAAGATGGGAAAGGAAGAAAGTTTAGTGGTGGGGTCATGATCAGGAAATTATGAAAATGTTAAATTTAAGCAGCTCATTAAGCATTCAGGATGAGTCTGGAATTTAAGAGGAAGGTAAAGCTGAGATAATAACTCAGTAGTAAATATTGAGCAATACTTGATAAAACAGTAAGTGGTTTGAATAAACAGAAACTTCTTATATATGCTAAATGTGCACACTACCCACTGGGCTACACCTTCTGCCCAAGTGTCTACTATTTGTAAGGCTCTGGGCTCAGTGCTGGTGTCTTGTAGAATTCCAACAAGCTTGTAGACAAGGGATGCCAAAATTAAATTCTCAGTTGGACAATAAATTTTAATTGTGATACGTTCACTAAAGGAAAGGTAGACAGAGTATGAGGTGGGGTGACTTTGGTGAAGCTGGAAAATTAGGAGAGATGCCCTTGGGGCAGTAATGCATTTTGAGCTGTAATAAATGGGAAAACCAGAACAAAGCCTAGAAGAAGGAGGGGGCAGCCCTGGAGGTTCCTGGCAGAGGACAAGAGAGGGTAAGCGGACCCCAGTGTGAGGACAGCCTCTGTCCTTCCCAGGCTGCTCACTTAACGAGGGAGGAATTTCTCTAAACCAGATTCTGTATTTCGTAGGCCAGGCTGAGGCAAACTACAAGGTACAAGGTAGTACCTTGTCATTTTGTGAGATTTGATGAGGTTTGTAAAAGAAGTTCATTGTAGCCTAATACATAGAAAGCCTTCATTGTTCATAGTTTCATGAAGTTTCTGTTTTCTGAGGACTCTTTCCCATTTAATTCTTCTTAATTTGCTTGGCATGTAAAATCTGTATCATATCAACCTAGCAATGAAATGTTACATGGACCTGTTAGGATGCCCTTCAGTTTGTTTTTCCGTCTTCCTCTTATTTCTAATGGTTATACTGAGTCATATTTGATAACCCAATCTACTATTCTTTTTTTTTTTTCTTTTTTTTTTTTTGAGACAGGGTTTCTCTGTGTAGCTTTGCGCCTTTTCTGGAGCTCACTTGGTAGCCCAGGCTGGTCTCGAACTCACAGAGATCCGCCTGCCTCTGCCTCCCGAGTGCTGGGATTAAAGCGTGCGCCACCAACGCCCGGCTTCCAATCTACTATTCTTATCATGAGGTCTAAGCATAGAGAATACACTTAGAGTTTTAATAAAATAAAATCTGTATATATTCATAAGCACTTAAAAAAATTTTTTTTTGAGACTTGAGTTCACTGTGTAACTTAGCTGGCCTGGAACTCATTGTATAGACCATGCTAGCCTTGAACTCACAAAGACCTGCCTGCCTCTGCCCACTAAGTACTGGGATTTAAGATGTCCCTATCACATCTGGCCTTAACATTTTAATATTATTTAAGTTATAAAATATACTTTCATAAAAATTTAAATACCCAAGTTTAATAATTTTAGGTGGTCACATCTGGTCTGTTTTCACAATTAATTTCTGTGAACTCTTCATACAAAATCACTGTCACTGAAATGTGTTAGGACCTGTAGTTCTTGTTTTATGATGACTCAGACTCAGGCAAATACTGTACCCAGTTTGTTGAGATAGAGTCTCACCATGCAGTACCGACTGGAGCTTGTTGTACAGCCCAGGCTGGTCTTAAATGCATATTATCTTCCTTCTATCTCCCAGGCACTTAGAATACAGATATATGCCCCATCTAGCTAGGACCCATAGTTTTGAAAGCAAGATTTATATAGTGCTGTAGAGTTTCTTAACCATTTTAGCTATACTAAAATTTTATCTTTGGAACTCTGAAGAAATGAGTAACTTTGTGCATTTAATAGACTTAGAAGTTCATCATGTTTATTTGAACTGTACAAGTAACATGAACATCTCTGTGAAAAGGCTTGTAGACTTGATGATGTAAGAACCTTTCCCTATTTGCTTCAAGTTAGTCAGATCTACGATACTGTAAAATAATGGCATTTCATACTCAATGACAACAAGCTAATTTGGTCCTAGAGAGGGGACTAGTGTAGCAGGAACTTTTCAAGTTTATTTAACAGTTGTTTGTGCATTTCACAGAACTAACCATGTCCTTCAGATCTACTAAGAGTTTCTGTGGCACCTTAGAATGATACTGTAGATCTGTAAAATTAGAATTGGCCCCATAATCTGTATCCTGGGAAGTCAGAAGAAGTATGGTGTTATGGGAAGCATGCAGGAGCAGCACATCTCTGTCCTTCAATTGAGCTCTCAGCTGAAGCCATCAGCTCTAGTGTGATTGGTGTGAGGCCATCAGCTCTAGTGTGATTGGTGTGAGGCCATCAGCTCTGGTGTGACTGGTGTGAGGC
>CABHPH010142166.1:0-25916 GCA_902168325.1 Peromyscus nudipes | reverse complement strand
GGTGTGAGGCCATCAGCTCTGGTGTGATTGGTGTGAGGCTATCAGCTGGTGTGATTGGTGTGGGCTCTGAGGAGGTCTGAGCTGGTTCACATCACAGCTTCCAGCTTTGCAGCTGTGTCAGTTAGGTTTGCTGAACTGTTTCCTCACCGGAAATTAGAATGCTGGTGCTTGGTCTCCAGGCTTGCTATGGACATGAAGAATCTGCTCTGTTTGGACCATCTGTTGCTGGTGGCATATAGTCATTAAAGTTTAGGCCTTTTCTTTTCACCAGTTCCATTTATTTTCTTCCTGGGTGTGTGTATAGATAAAGTAATAAAGCATTATTTCAAATGTCATTTAATAAGAAGTCAAGACATTATTACTTATATATTATAAAAGACTTACCAGTTCTACCTGTAAAATGGAGTGAAGTTTCTGAAATTTGTCAAAATAGCTAATATATTTTTAGGAGCTTCTTTAAAGTGAGACACAAACAAAACCCAAAAAGCCTAATACTGTGTAAGCTGCCTCCCTAGTATTAGAGGCAGTCATGTAGTACTTAGTACAATAAGCTCAAATGGGAAGGCTTAGCATTTTTGACATATTGGAAGGTTTATTGTTGTACCTCTGGAATTATACAAGTAAGCAAAAAGAGCTATCCCTAGAATTCCAGGACAGTCTCTGTTCGGTTAGAATCGTCTCTACTTATGAGAAGTATCTATCTCTAAAGAAACAGTTAAGTAGAAACTAGTGTCTAGATGGCTTTGCTGGATAGACAGGTTACAAAGATGACCAAAGATCCTGTACCTGTTTTCAGTATTTGATCTATTAAAAACGAGAGGAGATGGGATGTAAATGCCCTGGAGGTTCTTTGGAAGGACCAGTACACTGAGAAGGGAAAGCCTTCATAGAGGAAGTGGCATTTGCACTTGGCCTCCAGAGAGAGGCAATGGCAGAGCAGAATGGGCTTGGGAAGAGGACAGTGACGTCAGAAACAGGTGAAGACTCAGCATGTAGGTATGTTTTAAGGACAGTGAGTTACTTGGTTTGGCCAGAACCTGAGGGGACTCAATTTGTTCATTGAGGATTGCAGGGTTTTTGTTTGTTTGTTTGTCTGTTGTTTAAAAGGGGTGTGATCTACAGATGGTGCAACTATATCTCAGGGGCTAAGGGGCATTGTGGTTTGGGTGGAAACTCCAGGGCTGGTCAGAAGAACACAGAGAGAAGAGGAGCTAGAAGCCTAGAGATCATTGGGAAAATAGTTGGATGGAAATGTCAGGGATCACACTGGTTAGAATACACTAGCTGCAGAAAGGGAAGAAGGACTGCATCATAGATAAAAGCTGACCTGCCTGGGTGCTCAGAGATAAGCAAAGTAGATAGGTCACGTGACTTCATTACTTCCGCCAGTAGGTAGATGCCAATTAAGAAAGATTGAAAAAGGAACATGTTTGGGATAAAATGTGAGTAGTTGTGAGGATACTTTCTTCTTTTTAGTCAATCTTAGTATGCTTTACTAGCTGTAGCACTGAAAGCTTTTCATCTGAGCTGTAGGCAGTGGCATGTTTGGGGGTCATCAGAAATGATGGTATATGAGAAAACCAGGTCTAATGTGAGCCATATAAAGTCTTGCAAAATGGCTGTATCATCTTTTTAACATAAGAATAACACAAAGAACTTTTTTAGTCTTCAAGAGACTTATGAAGCCAAGAGACTCGAATTCTATGGTGAACGTCAGAGGAAGGAAGAAGAGATGAAGCAGATGTTTGTGCAGCGAGTGAAGGAGAAAGAAGCCATTTTGAAAGAAGCTGAACGAGAGGTGAATGTGGTTCAGTGTGATTTGTATTTATTGTTTTAGATGGTCTATAAAATTGGAGGGCTAATTAGACTGTAGTCATCCTTTGAAAACTATGACATATAGTCTTTAAATACAGACTTTAAAGAAATTACAACCTGAAATCCAATTAAACTTTCAGTTTTTGGAGCAAACATTCTTCCATTAGAAACAGTTTATCAAAGACTTGTTGTAACTACTAGGTTACTAAGAAGTATTCTAACACTATAGCCAGAAGCGTCTCAGCTGTGCCTTTAACGTGTGTTTGTTACTAAAACATTCCCTAGGGTAGACAGAGCAGTGTCTACTCCTCTTCTCAAGGTACTGACAATAAATTGAGCTGGGGACCAAATATTTAAGTAAATACTCCTGTGGGGGCACATTTCTTATTCAGACCACCACTTTGTACCTTCATGAATAAGTTATTTATCAGTCTGGGCCTCACTGATACTGGGCAGGCACCTCCAGAGGGGTTCCAGATTCTTGTGCTCCCAAACAAGGAGTTGAGCAGGGGCAGTCCCGGCAGAACTGTACATATCCAGGAATCTTGGTTGGGCCTGATAGAACTGTTTTACTGTTTCTGGTTATATTTTCTATTGTGTGTTTATTACCATGTAGGTAGCCAAAATTTAATCTCTTATAGTGCTAAAGTCAGTCAAGACTCTGGGGGTTACTCTTGGGAACTTAAGAGGAGCCGCTTGGCTTTGGTCATTTTTTTCTCTACATGTTGGATGATATCTTTGTCATAAGAATGGTCAGGGTCTTGCTAACCGTGTGGCTTCCCTTAGAAGGGGATGTTCCCTCCCTCCTGATTCTCTCTCTGCAGGATGTGACTGGTTAGATCCAGTCTCTGGGCTCATCTTGTCCTCTCTGGTCATGAAGACAGGGACTTATCAGAGTCATAGGGCTCTTTTAGAAGGGCCCCTTTCCATCCCCTAGGTCTTGACTGACCTTAGAGGCTTGGCAAGAGGCAAAATCTGGGCTGTGCTTACAGCCTTCTCACCCTTCATTGGTTTGGAAACCCAGAGGATGTTTCATTCCTCTTACAGAGTGGGTGATAGATTCTAGTTTTAACTTTTGGGTAACAGACAAAACTTAGACAAAACCAGATTTTTAACAAACATGGGAGAGAATATAATTATGTTTATTAAACATCATATTTTGTTTAAGTCAGTTTTTGTAAGTGTTACCAAGAGCTGGTCAATATCCTAAGAGGACTCCTTTGATTAAAGCTCTTCTATCAGTCTTGATTTTTACCTCAGGAATCTTTGTAACCTTTAATACTACACATATTCCATCTTTAAATTTCATCTTTCATAAACCCCCTTTTTTTTTCACAAACCTTTCACTTACATCCTTTTTATGTTTTTTTTCTCTCCTGCTTATTGGTTCCTTTTTATGTCACTTAATGTCATAAAGAAAGAACAAAATGAAAACATTTACCAAATTACATGCATGGAATAATGTGATCTAAGGTTACCTATCCATAAAAGTATAGTTTTTGTCTGTTGTGAGTCCTAGGAGACTCTGTAGGCATCGGGTTCTCATAAAGGCTCTTCCCTCATTTTCTTTTTCCTTGATTTTACATGAGTTGGAGAGCTTCAAGATGTTAGCATTCAAACAAGAGCTGGCCAAGAAGGCAGAGCTTCCAGTGACCAGGGGTCATGAACCATCTTGTATTAGCAGGAAAGAAAGTACACAGAGAGCAAAAAAATCTTTCTACTTTAACCTTGTAATTCTAAGGAGATAAATTTCCCTCAAGAATTTGGAGTAGATAGCAAATGGTTACTTTTTCCTGGAGGAGCAAGGAAGGAGGAAAGAGGAGTGGAGTGGAATAGGCTAGACAAGACCTGGCACTGTTGTCTTCCTTAGAACACACATCAAGTTGACCAGATGAGCTCCTGTTCTGTGCTGCATTGTGTGCTGGAGTAGGGATTGACAGGAGACAGAAACAGTTCTCTCTCCTCTCTGATTGTTCTCTTTACCCAGAAATAAAGTAAAGCTACCAGAGAGGAAATGCTTGGTTTTGAAGAGCCACCCTCTGACGTTTTCAAACTTAAGATTGTCTAATGGTCTCTGTGTTATAAAAGGGCCATGTTGTACTTACATTTATTCTCCATGGAATTTTGAATCGATGTCTCAAGTGTGTAAGTGTTAAAACAAACTGTTCTCAGCAACGGGATCCAGTTTATAGCTTTTATAGAAGTTGAAGTTGTCCCTTGGAAGAAAAAAAGCCTGGTCGTAGGGAACATCTCATTTACCTTTCTCATCTACAGAGAGGATCTAGCTGCAGTGTGCTGTTAGAAGTTAAGATGCTGGTGGAGGCCAGGTGTCTTTGTCCCCTGGCTTTTAAGTATCCCATGGGTGTCTGATGAAAAGAAGGTAGTCCTGATTCCCATCTGTAAGGGGAGGGAAAATGAATCATTGAGGTAACAAAAGAGTTTTGTTGTTGTTCTTGGTAATTTTCTTCTGTACTTTTGTGTTCCTTATTTTTATTGAACATAAATTTGAGGATCTTTGTTAAATAGGCTTTATGGATAAAATGTAAGGCAAGGATATAAAAATGTTAGCAAACAGTCAAAAGTTTTGTTCCTGAGGCTCTGGCTTTTATGTATTTGGCTCACTCACATAAAGGAACTCTAAATAAAGTTCCTAGGGCAGTTGAAGGCTTTTACTGGCAGCGTGGACAGTAGGCTAGATGAGTTGCATTAGGGGTGGGAGGGCACTGGATTGCTAAGACAGAAACGGCTCCTGCCTGTGTGCTGCTGCCACATAGTGCCAACTGTGGGAGCTGTCCTTCTGTTTTACAGCTTCAGGCCAAATTTGAGCATCTTAAAAGAATTCACCAGCAAGAGAGGATGAAACTTGAAGAAAAGAGAAGAACTTTGGAGGAAGAATCAATTGCTTTCTGTAAGAAGAAAGCTGCCTGCGACCTCTTCCAGAACCAGTCATTTTTGGCTTCAGGTAGCAGCATTAAGAAGGACAAGGACCGAAAGAAGTAAGAGTCCTGCTACCCTGTCCTGTGGCCCTGCCCTCACCTGGGGCTCCCCGCCCGTTTGCTCTTCCTTTCCTGTGTTTCCTTGCTCCCTGTCTGCCTCCTGCTGCCAACACTCCAGCAGCTTCAGAGCAGAGACCTTGTCCTTGTTCTTCACTGTCCTTTGAGCAGGCAGAGTAGTGCCTGGCATGTCCAAGATCTTCGGTGTTTACAGCGTTAAGGAATGGACAGACTCAAACACCTCACAGCTGTGAATGTCAGGTGGGGCAGGGTGGGTGGGTAGGCTACTGGTATTTCACAGCCCTGCCATGGTTCTAGGACACAGCTGATACCATGAGTAACTTTGTGTTTTATGTTTCCCTAGAAACTAAATTTTGATGGACAACCACTGAAGTAATTATCTTATTAATAAAACCTTAATTTTAGGGTCATTTTAAAAGACTAATTCTACTAATCATTGATTTTTGTGAGAATTTTTTATTTTAATAAGGGAATCAGGCTATCAGCTGGAACTCGTGTGCTTTGAACTCAGAGCTGGTGAAATCAATGATGGACATACAGACGCAGAGGAAGGTAGAGAGGGCCACAGTTCAAGGGGTTGGCGTGAGTAGCAATTAGAGATAATCTCAAACTTAAATGGTTAGCATATGTGTTAAAGTTAACAGTTTTTGAAAGTAAGTTTATTTCCCTTTTTCATAGTTTCCTTCAGTACTCTGTGTCTCTCGTTTTATTCCTCCTACTTTAAATATCCTTTGTCCACTTCACTGTTTTACTGTCAAGAAACCTGTCATGATTTGTTCTGTTGGGATGTTCCATTGTGGGTCTTCTGCTCCACTGGCCCCTGTCATAGGAGGGCAGTGCTCTAATGTGTTCCCACAGAACAAGATTCCTGCTTCTGTGAACTCGGTGCCTATATTTTGTGTAATTATTTGTTGAAAGAAAGAATGTATAATGATATATTTTGATTGAAGTATTGGATTTAAGATATAAATTATAAATACAACTTATTACTAGTTTTACCATGCTTTAAATGAAAAAAGAGCTCTTTTTACTTTATTATTCCTTCATTATAATCTAGTGTAACAAAGCAAGATTCCCCCAGTTTTCCCATATCTATCTCCCCAATAAAAGTTGTCCTTCCACTCTCCTTGAGAGTCATGCTGTTGTTTACAAAGTCAGACAAACCCATGGATTCCTTTTTCTTTCTTCCCTCGTATCCTAATACTTGGGATTGAGCCTACAGTTTCCCTTATGGTAGGAAGCTTACTGCTGAGTTCTATAGAAAGCTTCTTTTTTTCTTTTTCTTTTTTGAGGCAGGGAATCATATATCTAGGGTGGCTACAGACTCTGTGTAGCTAAGAAAGATGCAGAACTTGTGGTCGTCTTTCCTCTCCCTACAAGCGCTGGGATTACAGTGTGTGCCAGCACGTCTGGTTTTTGAGTTTATACTGTACTAAAGAATCTAATCTAGAGCTTTATGTGTTCTTTACCAGCTGAGCTGCATCCCATCCCCAGCCCAAGCACAGATCTGTAAGAGCGCAGGAGGCATACTCAAGACAACGTGGCTTGCTATTTTTTTCTTTTTCAAAGTCCCATAGCTAAATATCCTGTATGTGCTATTTGCTCTTTCTATAAAAGCTTTGTGAAATTAATGGTTTTGACAATTTTTGCTTCTTATGTTGTTTTTTTAATTGTTCCATTCAAAAGATTTTTTTTCTTTTCAGCTCCAATTTTATGTAATACAAGAGTTCCAGAGCACAGATGGTCATCACAATCAAAAGTTATTTGTATGCTTTGAGATTTTGCTCCTTTTGCCTTATCACTGACTCAGTTAAAGGGCTAAAGTTAGAAAAATATTTTCACATATAAGGCTGATCTGCCAGCCAAAGTGTATATATTTCTCACACATTTACAGTCGTTCGGAATCTCTAAGTTGCTGGTTTGCTGTGGATCTCGGTCTACTTTCCTGCTGCCAAATTGTCACTTGACTGCATGTTATTCTAAACAGCAAAGGGTTATTGCCATTAGAACTACAGAACTCCTTCATATTATGGATATCTGATTGTATTTTCATTCTAGCTGAACAAACGTTTTTGTTGTATACTAAACAGAAAACACTGGAGGCATATACTTTGGAATGTATTACAAAGTTAAAGCTAACATCAGTAGTAAAAAACTTTAAAATATTTGATACAGTGACTCAATTAGCAATATCCTGAGGTTTCATGTCAAACTTTGTAACCTTTTGTGCTTCAATGTGCCTTGTGTATTGCTTGATCAAACAAAAAAATTTTTAAAGTTAAAACATACATTTGAAGTTGGGTTATCATACTAATTTTTTTAAGATATCATAAATATTTTTTAAAACGCTGCCTTTCAAGGGACTAAGAAAGTTGAAAGAATGAGAAAGCTGAAAATTGTATTAGAGTATCTGAATCTTAAATATATTAAAACTTGATACTTCATATTTCAGGAGATATTTGCATTCAGTGCCTTAGTAGTCCTAGAACAATGTTTTATCTTTTCTAATGGTTATACATATATATGTTTCCTTCTTTTGTACTTGAATATTCTGTATTCTGAATAAAATTGATATTCTTGACAAATCTACATATTTCCTAAAATGTGTTTAAATTGCTTAAATTTTTTTTAACAGTAGAACATGATATTTCATTTCTTTCCTACAATATGTGTGATCAAATCAAGGTAATTGGCATACTTATCAACTAAATAGCCATTTTGTGTAGAGAACATTTAGAGTCCCCTCTATTAAATGTATATATTTTTATCAGCCATACTTATTATACTGTATTGTAGACTATTAGAAAATTTGTCCTATCCAGTTTTACCCCTGCACCTATACTTTGCATCCCTACCTTCCCTATATCCTTCTCAGCCTCTACTAATTACTGTTCTTTGCTTACTCTTCTGAGACCAAATCTTTTAGCTTCACATGTGAGAAAGAACATGCTATATTTGTCTTTCTGTGCTTGACTTATAATGCCCCTTTGTTCCTCCTTGGTAATGCAGGTGATAAGATGTCACTATTATGACTGAATAGCATTCCGTTGTGTCTATCTGTACTGCATTGTCCTTTCTCTTCATCCATGGATAGGCTTCTGGCTAGTC
The DNA here is from genome assembly GCA_902168325.1 of Peromyscus nudipes. NCBI lineage: Eukaryota > Metazoa > Chordata > Mammalia > Rodentia > Cricetidae > Peromyscus > Peromyscus nudipes. The sequence goes on along the minus strand of CABHPH010142166.1, from coordinate 17,979 downwards.
CACATCTAGAGTGTTGTGAACAATGCTGCATTAAACATGTCTCTTTGATGTACTGTTTCATTTCTACTGGTTATATTCCTAGGAGTGGAACTACCAGATCATAATAGAGTTCCATTTCTATTGTTTTTAGGAAGTTGCTCTCATAATCATACTCATATATATTTTCACCAATGGTGTATGAAAGTTATTCTTTCTCTACATCTTCATCAACATTTATTATTTATTTATTTGATGATTATCATTGTAAACTACCTGTGTCTTTGCTAACATTTTTAAAATGATGATCACCATTCTAACTGGGATGAGATCTCATTGTGAGACAATTTTTATATATTTGCTGGTCATTTATATTGCTTTGAGATCTGTGTATTCATTTTGTTTGTCCATTTTATAATTGGATTTTTCTTTTCCTATAGAGTGTTTTTGGCCCAGTCTGCAGCCACTCAGACCCAAGTAAACACACAGAGGCTTATATTAATTAAAACTGCTTGGCCATTAGGTCAGGCCTACCACTGACTAGCTCTTACACTTAAACTCAGCTCATTTCTGTTAATCTGTATGTTGCCACATTCCGTGGCATTACCTGTGTGCCATGACATGCTGCTCCCTGGACGGCAGGCTGGCGTCTCCTCCTCAGTTCTGTTTCTCCTTCCCAGAATTCCTGTTTGCTTATTCTGCCTCTACTTCCTGCCTGGCTACTGGCCAATCAGTGTTTTATTTATCAACCAATCACAGCAACACATTCACAGCATACAGAAAATCCCACAGCACCTCCCCTTTTCTTTCTAATCAAAAAGGAAGGGTTTAACTTTAACATGGTAAAATTACATATAACAAACAGTTTTCAAGCAAGAATTGCAGTTACAATATTTAGTCTATTTGTATTTTGTAAAATTAAAGAAAATATTCTATCTATCCTATATTTGTGACTCTAAAGTTTCATATCTAATTTATCTTTTATCATAACTAAGGAAATTATAACTATCTAGTCTTCAACTACGTCAAAGACCTCAGAAGGATACAATATTATCTAAGTAAGTAGGAAGTGCATTGTAAGTGTAAGTAAACTGCACAAACTCTGGGTTTGGTGTCCCAGGTTTCAGCACCAAAATGTTAGTAAATTGATGGCTGAAACTGCAAGGAGACAGTTCAGCCCTAGAGGGCGAGGTATATCCCAGACACCTCGAACTACTCAGAACAAGAGCTCTGCCCTGAAGGTGTCCCGGACACCTGAAGCTTTTTATAACAGCTCTGATGGCTGAGACTGCAAAGAAACAGCCCAACCTTGGAAAGGAAAAATTTCTGACTACTCAGGAGAGTCAGGCCTGGAACTGCTTCATCAAGGAAGGGTATCCTGACTCTTCAGGAAAGTCAGGATATACCTGGTGTGATGGGGGATGGTCTCCCCACAGAACACAGCAATCCTGCTCCTATCCTGGAGAGCCACAATCTCAGGCTAAGTGTTAACAGCTCTCTCTTGCTCAGTCCACTATGGGATGTCTTAGCAAGGTTCTTCTGTTCAGCTCCCCCTTGCTCAGTCCACTATGGGATGTCTTAGCAAGGTTCTTCTGTTCAGCTCCCCCTTTGCTCAGTCCACTATGGGACTTCCCAGCAAGGTTCTTCTGTGCACCAGTGAATGAAGTTCTTCACCCAAAACTCTTTTGAGAAAGAGGTTTATTTGGGAAAGAGGAGTCCAGGAGAGTAACTGCCTCTACCAGGGTGGAGAGAATAGCTCACAACTGACAGGGCAGGTTGGTTTATATAGGATGTCTAGGGGGCAGAGTCAACTGTGATTGGTTAGTTTTTTTCCTGCCCAGGGATTGGCCAGTTTTGTGAGCAAGGGGCAGAGATGGCCCTGATTTCAGGGCCAAACTATGTTTCTTTCACTGGACTTTCTGGGCTTTTTGACACTACCTCTAAGGCCAGGGCACATTTCTTTCACTGACTCTGATTCTAGGGGCCAAGAGTGTTATTTTGGTACTAGTTTCAGAGTCAGGCCGTATTTCCTGGGTTCTGGGTTTGGGGATAAAGCGTTCATTTCTCTGGCTCAGGTCCGAAACACAAGCTGTGTTTCTTTCCCTGGTCCTGGGCCCTAGGGCCAGGATTCTGCTGTCCTGCTCTGTGATTGGTTGGTTTCACAAGTCAGTTGGACAGGGGCAGAGATGGCTCTGATCTGAGCTAAACTGTGTTTCTCTCATTGGCCTTATATGAGCCATCCTTCCCTAATTCTGGGCTCCAGGGTCAGGGTGGGTTTCTTTAGCCAGCCCCTTTTCCCTACAGTAAGCAACTTTCAAAAATCTAGAATGACAGAGACAGCTGCCTTCCTGGACAGTCATCCAAAATTCCTCTACAACTTTGGGGCATCCTTCTTCAGTCCATAGGCCTAGAGTCTTTCAGTCACTTCTGTGTCCTGTAGAATGTCTAGCAGTTTCTTCTGCAAAGCAGGAGCCTGAAGGACCATTTTGCCTTGGAAAGTTCAATGGTCACCTTCCTATGGGTCCTGCATGTCCAGTCGATACAGCATTTCATCAAGCAGTCCAGGCAAGAACAGTTTCTTGCCCAAATGGCTATTTTTGCCAAGAAGAAGATAAACTTCATATGGAGTGTCTTCGATGCCCATCTTTCTCTTTGAAGTAAATCGGTGCTGCCAGGAATAGACATGTCTCATTGTCCAGAAAGTTAAAGTTCTTAAAACATTTTAAATGCCATATTCTGTAGGTCTTTTAAGTGTTTGTAGATTACCTATCTATCTGAAATATATGCATATATACCTAGAAAATTTATCATGACTGTAAGTTTGACTATCATAGAAGACTAATTATTAATCTATATTTTTTAATTTTCCATTACAATTTAAATAATTTACATAAACATGATACCTTAAACAAAGGGTAGAAATATACTTTCTCTTGTTCTATAGTTCTCTTCCATCTGTTTCATTTGCTCTGTTAAAGCTCTTTAGTTTGGCATAATCGAATTAGTACATTTTTCCTTTTGCTGTCTGTGCTTTTGGTGTCTTATCCAAACAGTCTTTGCTCAGACTGATGCCCTGAACTGATTCCATGTAATTTCTTCCGATGGTTTCGTGTTTCAGGTTTAGTCATTTTTTCATTTTTTAGTTGTTTTTTATATTGTTAGAAAGCGAATGGGCAGGAAAACGAGCTTGCACTACCCAGAGTTGGAGAAGTCAGGTGTCATCCACTCCAAGGAGCTGGGCCCAAGCCTCAGTCCTCACAGTTTTATAGGTTGAAAGGAGTTTTAGTTTTGTCCATTAAAATCTGCCTATGTGCCTAGGGGCCGGCAGGTGTTCTCTGCAGCAGCATTTTTTAAAGAAGTGCAACTGATAAAGTTAAAGCAGCTTTTTCCTAAGTGTCTGTTTTTTCAAGATAAGGAAAAGGGGGATTAGCTAAGCAAGCAAGAGTACAAAGGAAGAACTCACAAGTAAAATTTAATCCATTCTAATCCTCCTCATAGATCTATTTAGTGAGTGAAAGGCACCTAGGATTTTTCTTTCCATGCAGATTCCCAGTTTTCCCAACACTATTTGAAAAAAAAAAACCTGCTTATGTGTATGGGGGTGGTGGGCACGTCCTGAGGTGACTGTGGAGGTCAGGACAGCTTATGGAAGTCAGTTCTCTTCCATGGTGTTGCTACCAGAGATCGAGCTCAGAATGTTGGGCTTGGTGACGAGCACCTTACACCCCTGTGCCACTCGGCTGCCTTAGAGCCATTTTATGAAGAGACAATATCTTCTCCGGTGGTTATTCTTGTTGCTTTTGTTTAAAATAAAAAAAAAAAAAAAGAAATCAGTTGTCTGTAATGACCTGAGTTATTTCTGGTTTCTTTATTATGCTCCATTAGTCTGTTTTTGTTTTAAGTTTTGGAGTCTAGTATTTGTGATGAGTCCAGCTTTGTTGTTTCTGCTCAAGATGGCTTTAACTGGTTAGGGTCTTTTGTGGTTCTATTTATGTATTTATTTAGTTAGTTAGTTAATTTTTAGGTTTTCTTGTGCAAATATCAGGTATTTGGAGAACTACACATTGAATTGTAGATTGTAGTGGGAGATTTTTTAGCATACCTCTTATAGATGAGAGATTAGGAAGACTAGAAATGAGTAAAGTTGGGGGAGATTAAAATAAAAAAACACTCATTTTGTGACTTTCCCTGGGGAGACATGAACAACTTTCAGTACATAGAGGAGCGAGTGCCACGGAGCCCACGGTGGGCGAGGAAGTGAAGGCTGCATTATGTGCTTGGATGGAAGGTGAGCGTCAGTGTCTTTAAAGGAATTAAGTGACACAGATTATGTTCTCTGGTCATAATTCAATAAAACACCAAAAAAAGATAGCATGGATTTTGTATGGATGAAAAGAAATACACTTCTAAATAATGTGTAGATTGGAGAAGAAAGGGGTATTAAAATATTTTGAGCTGAATGATAATGTAAATCTATAACTTGAGGGGAAGCCAAAACCATCTTTAGAGTGAAGTTTATAGTCTTGAGGACATGTAGTAAGGGAATGGCTGAAAACCCAATTCATTTAAAGAAGAAAAAAATAAACTGAAAGAAAAATAATAAAAGATTAAGAATTGAGATAGAAAAAGTCAAGTTCTTGTTTTAAAAGATTTAGGAACCTATGGGAAGAATGAGCAAGGAAGAAAAAAAACCCGTCGATGTCAAATTGAAAATACACAGAAGGGTTGAGATGCAGCTCAGGGGCAGATGCGGGACAGGGAAGCTTAGGGGAGGCTTGGCACTCGGGGCTCCGGCGGCTTGTGTCCACACACCTATCCCAGCACAGCACTTAGCAACCGGGGCTCTGGTGGCTTGTGTCCACACACCTATCCTAGCATAGCACTTAGCCGTCTGGAACCCCCACCTGCATCAGGCTGCACAAACACTGCTCTCAACCGTGTAATAAATTGCTCCTCCCTAGCAGCCCCATGGTAATTCACCTCTTGTGACCAAATGAGTCCTGAAACTAGAAAAATGGGCCGGTCCATCTTGAACTGATTTTGGATATGTGTTCAGTAAAAGACAGCCTATGCCCTTTGAATTAACTTTTAGGGAATAAATCCTTTTTATCATCTTATGCCTGTTGGTGTCTGTGCATATTATTAAAATCATGCATCAATAAGCTTCCTCGTTAAGGTTTCTATTTTGGTGATAAAACACCATGACCAAAGGCAACTTGGAGAGGAAAGAGCTTATTTAACCTTGCAGTTTATAAGTCCATCATTGAGGGAAGACAGGGCAGGAACCTGGAGGCAGGAACTGGAACAAGCCATGGTGGAACATTGCTTACAGGCCTGTGCCTCCTGGCTTGCTCAGCCTGCTGTCTTATACTGTTCAAGACTACTTGCCTATGGGTAGCACCTCTGTCATAAACTATCAATTAACAAAATACCCCACAGGCTTGCCTACAGGCAGGTTTTATGGAAACACTTCTCAATTGAGGTTACCTTCTCTCAAATAACTAGCCTGTGTCAAGTTAAGCCACGAACTAGCTAACATTATGAGAAAGGATGTGCCCAGTGAACTAAGGTTTACATAACCCTGTGGTGATATTTTATTTGTGTACCCCAATAAAGCTTATCTGGGGGATCAGAGGAAAAAGCCAGCTACTATATTAATCATAGAGGTCAGGCAGTGGTAGTACACGCCTTTAATCCTAGCATTTGGGAGGCAGAGATCCATCTGAATCTCTGTGAGTTCAAGGCCATACTGGGAACAGAGCCAGAGTGGTGGCACATACCTTTAATTCCAGCACTAGTTAACCATAGAGGTCTGGAGGTCTGTACAGACAGACAGGAAGTGATAGAGCTGGGCAGAGAGAGGAAGTAAGATGGCAGGGCATAGAAAGGTATATAGGTGTGAGTATACAGGAAGTAGCTCTCTCTGGAGGCTGAGGATTTGGTAAGGTGAGGTTGGTTGTGGCATGTCCTATTCCTCTGATCTTTCAATTTTTATTCCAGTATCTGGCTCTGGGTTTTTTTAATTAATAATGCCATTTAAGATTTGTCTTATATAACCCTAGCCTCAATTGAATAGATCACACACCCGGCCCTTGGCATCTAACTCCTCCACTTGGACTTAAAGAGGAAGCCCTGAGCAGTAGCTGAAGTCTCTTGAGTATTCTAGCTCAGTTATCTTGTTTTTTTTCTTGAAGTACATTTTCATCTGTACTTTTGCTTCATTTCTAGAAAAAAAGCATCTACCCCCCAACCCCCACCCCCAACTCTCACTGCTTTACTATTTGTGTGTATTTATTTAATTACTTATACCAGACACCAGGAACCCATAAATGCTTGTTTTGGACCAAGGTCACTGGTAACAGTCATGCCCAAGAAGGCTCTGGATTGAGTTAACAACAATGCAAAAACAGAAAAAGAAATTAACTCCAGAATATAAACAACAAAACTGGGTGTTACCTAATGCAAGGTTATGGAGAGACTAGACTACTATATCAGAGATAGGAGTGCAAAATAGTTCAACCATGTAGTAAAAGTTTGCCAGTTATCTATCTCTACCAAAGTTTTGTGTTTGTAGGGTGTTTTGTGATGTATGCTTGTTTGTTTTGTAGTTTCTTTATGTTTGTGGGTTTTGGTTTGGGGTTGTTTCTGGGTATAACAAGTCATCACAAACAGTAGCTTGAAACATTATGGAACTGTGAACCAGTAGGAGGAGCTCATCACTTGGACAGTGGGTCTCACTGTGCTAGGACCAGTGTCAGCAGGCTTGTGCTCTGTGGGAGCTGAGGAAGAATCCCTTGCCTTTCCAGCCTCCAGAGGCTCCTGCATTCCTTGACCTTTATTCTCTCTGTATCTTGAAAGCCAGCTGAACAGGTTATATCATGGTATGAATTTGACTTTTCTCTCTTCCTTTCCCTCTCAAAGACCCCTCTGTTGTGTTGGGATACCTGGTCAGTGTCCTTTATCAGCTCCAATTCTCCTTGGCCTTGTAACTTCATTCATAAGTTCTGGAGATTTGGAGTTTTTAGTGGGACTTTGTTCTACTTGTCCCCCAGTAATCCAAGTCCTAGAAATGTACTCGAGCTCAAAAGCGTATTTTCCTTCCAGGACCACCTCTCCTACTCCCAGCTTTCCTCAGTTGCTCTATAGTTCTTTGTGTAAAGAAAGCCCCTTCTGGGCTTCTCCCCATCCACCTTGGCATGTCCACTGGTGTCTTCCTTGTTCAGTTCATGTTTGGGCAGTCTCATTGAGGAGACATTTTGGGTGTCGCTTCTGATATTACTAGGAGACAAGCTCACAGTAAACTCCCTGTTCCTCTGGCTGTTAAAGTCTTTCTGACCCCTCTTCCACAGTGTTCCCAGAGTTTTTAGGTGCTCCCAGAACTTTGTTTTATAATTGTATCTCTTGGGACTGGGGCTCCACAACTGTGCATTTTGATTGGTCATGGTTTTCTGTAGTGGTCCCCATCTGTTGCAAAGAGAACTTTCCTTGATGAAGGTGAAGGCTACACTCACCTGTGGGTTTAAGGACAAATGTTTGTACATTGTTGTTAAGGATGATGCTAGTTTAGTAAATTAGAGGTTGTAGATTCTTCTCCAGTAACCATGACCTCACTATCACTGAGTAGTTAGCTAGGTCTCCAGTACCAGGCATGATTTCCATGCCATGCCCGCCACCATGCTCCCCACCATGATGATAATAGACTAAGCCTCTACACTATAAGCAAGCCCCCAGTTAAATGCTTTCCTTTATAGGAATTGCTGTGGTCGTGACATCTCTTCACAGCAACAGAACTGTGTCTAAGACAGTCAGTCAACATGCTAAAGGAGACAGGGAAATTTGACAAGGCTGCACCTCCCGGTGAAGAGCGTTAGGCACTCTTTGCTGCTGAGAGAGGGAGATTAAGTGTCCTCCAGGGACAAGCCTTCTCTAGTAGGTTATCCAATCATGAGTGGCAGCCCCAAACACATGTATATCTAATAATTGTTAATGGTGTCAAAAACCAGGAGCCAACACTGAGATGTTGCAAAGTAAAAATTTAATAAAGGCCAGGCCGTATTTTCAGTCTCCCATAGTAGGAGAATAAGAATGGCCCAGTTTAAATGTATAGTCTCTTTAGACCAAGTGAACAAGTGATTAAAAGTGGAATTTTAACAAGTGATTAAAAGTGGAAAGACATGTTAGGGGTTTATGGTCAGACAGTTAACATACCACAAAACATCTTATGGTCAGTCATTTCTCAGAACAATGGAAACAATTTATGATGTGTAATTCACAGGATTATTGAGGAAGAACTAGTCAAAAAAGTTGACCTCCAGCTAGGGACATGACCAAAGTCTAACATTGTTTACCTAAAGAGAAAATGGAGTCAGCTGTCTCTTAACATTAATAATAAAAATTGATGAGCTGGGGGGGTGGGGAGTGCACAGGAGGAGTTGTAGGGGGAAGAATGAGGGGAGGAAATGATGTTAATACAGTGCTCATGTATGAATTTTTCAAAAACAAAACCCTTAAAGAAGTATCAAAAAGCTCACCAACAATTTGGTAGGTTTCATCCTAGAGATCCGGGGATGGTTCAATGTATGTAAATCAATAAATGTAATCTGTCACATAAATAAACTCAAAGACAGATACAGCATAATCATATCATTCGATGCAGAAAAGACCTTTGACATTCACTCATGATAAAAGTCCTGGAGAATCTAGGATACAGGAGATATATCTCTACTTTGTAAAGGCTATATACAAAAGTCCCACAGCCACCATCATGGTAAACAGGAAAACTTGAAACATTTGTGTTGTGGAATATTATTTTAACTGGGCAAAGATGTGTTACGTTTGTTTATGCTGCAGAATAATACTTTAACAGTGTAAAGGTGTGTTTCTTGTGTTTGTGCTGCATTTGTCTAATGATGTAAAGATGTGCTGCATTTGTTTCACCTTGTCTGCCTAAGGCACCTGATTGGTCTAATAAAAAGCTGAACAGCCAATAGCTAGGCAGGAGAGTGATGGGTGGGGCTGCCAGGCAGAGAAAATAAATCGGAGGAGAAGTGTAGGCAAGGGAGAGAAGGAGGAGGAGAGAACAAGGGATGTGCCCAGGGCCAGAAGCCAGGCAGCCATCAGCCAGCCAGACATAGAGACAGCAAGAAAGTAAGAAAAGGTAAAAAGCCCCAAGGTAAAAGGTAGATCAAGAGGAACAGGTTAATTTAAGTTAAAAGAGGTAGCCAGAAATGAGCCTAAGCTAGGCTGGGCATTTGTAACAAAGCATAAGAAGTCTCCGTGTCATGATTTGGGACCTGGTTGGTGGCCAAAAGAAAAAGCTTGACACACCTTTGAACTACAATAAGGTTAAAAAAAAAAACCCAATTATTAGATATTCATTTATTTAGTAGTTTACCGAAAGCACTGTTTGTACTGCCTATTTGCCAAGCATGACTTCACTTGCTACCTAGAACACAATAACCTGGAAAAATCCCTGCTGACTGCCACATATGCTTCTGTAAAATCTGCTTGCTTGCCTGCCCCACCTTGTGGTTTTAGAGTATAAAGTGAAAATACAAATTAGACCCAGCATCAGAACCCGTGAGGAACATCCTGGCTGTGGTCCACCAGTGACATCTCCTCTCTTCCTCTCTCATTGGTGTTGAGTGCTTATTCCAGAAAGATTCCTGCAACACATTTCGCCTAAACTAGAACAAGACAAGGATGTCCATTTTTCCCCCCCGACTACTGTTCAATGTAGAGTTTGAAGTCTTACCTAGAGCAGACAGAAAACGGAGATAAAGGGAATACAATGGAAAGGAGTCAAAGTGTCCTTACTTGCCCATGATTTGATTCTAAACATAAAAGATCCTAAAAGTTCCACTGGAAAACTCAGCTGATAAACATTTTCAGCAACATGACAGGATACAAAGTTAACACATAAGTAGCAGGCTTTTGCTTTTAAGCCACCAACCAGCTCCATCATGACTTTGCGGAGACTTCTTATTAGTTAGGAATGCTCGGCCTTGTCTTAAGCTTGCCCCACTAGCTCTTATAACATAACCTGTTTTTCTTCTTCTGCATTTCGCCTCAGGCTTTGTTACTTTTTACTTTTTCTTTCCTTCTGTATGTCCCTACTTTCACTGCCTTTTGTGGCTGCCTGGCTTCGGGCCCCCGGTCTGTCCCTCTCTTTCTCATTCTCCCTTCTCTCCCTGAGCCTAAATCTCTCCCCCACTTATTCTCTCTGCCCACCAGCCCCAGTAGCTGGGAGACCGTCCCATTCACAAGGGCCCTGGAATAAACCTGACTAGGAAGTGAAATGCTTGTACAGTGAAAGCTTTAGAACACCAGAGAAAGAGGGAACCACTGGAGGATGGAAAGGCCTGGATCCGTGGTTGCCAACTTTAAGATTGCTAAAATGGTCATGCTGCTTAAAGCAACTTAACGATTCATTGCAATCCTAATCAACATTGCAACTCCATTTTCACAGACAAAAAGCACAGCCCAAATATTTATATGGAGACAAGATCATAGCAAATACAATTTTGAGCAATTAGAATAGTGCTGGAGGTATTACCATACCCGACTTTAAATTTTACTATATAATCATAGTAATAAAACAGCATGGTGCTGGCATAAAACAGACACACAGATCAGTGGAATAGAATAAAAGATCCAGATATAAACCCATGTAATTACAGCTACCTGATTTTTGAAGGAAGCCAGAAATGCACACAGGATAAGAGGCAGCCTGTTCAACAAATGGAAACACTGGATAGCCACGTGTAGACAGAAGAAAGAAGTTAGATCCTTCCAGCTGCACAAACAGCAACTCCAAATTGATCAAGGACCACAGCATAAAACCTGACGCTCTGAAATTGCTAGGAGTTCGATACACGATAAGGACATAGGTAAGATCTTCCTAGGAACACAGCCAACAGTCAACAGTAGGACTCCATGAAGTTCAAAGCTGCTGTGCAGCAGAGGAAAGTGTCTAGTGAAGAGGCAGCCTATAGAATGGGAGAAAATACTCCCCACCCATTCATCTGACAAAAGAGTCACATCTAGAATATACAGAGAACTCAAAAAAAAAAAAATAAACAAAACCCTAAACATCAAACATAAAACAACCCAATCAGAAATGGGATCTGGAACTGAATAGAGTGCTCAGAGAAATATTAATGCTATTAGATAAATGCAAATTTAAACTATTTTGCAATTTCATCTCATCCCATTCATAATGGTTATTACCAAAAAATATAAGTAAGCCAGTGGTGGTGCGCTTCTTTAATCCCAGCACTCGGGAGGCAGAGGCAGGCAGATCTCTGTGAGTTTGAGGCCAGCCTGGTCTACAGAGTGAGTTCCAGGACAGCCAGGGCTGTTACACAGAGAAACCCTGTCTCAAAAAACCAAGTAAATAACTAAATATAAACAAATAAACAAACAAATGAAAGTACAGGCTAGGTGTGGTGGCACATGCCTTTAATCCCAGCATTCATGAGGCAGAGGCAGGAGGACCTGTGCATTTGAGGCCAGCCTGGTCTACATTGTAAGTTCCAGAACAGACAGGACTACAAAGACCCTGTCTCATCTCACCCCACCCCCCAAATTGTAGTGATAACAAATCTGGCCGTGTTACAGGGAAAGAGGGTCCTCGATGGAAGTCAACATGCAAGCTAGAAATAGAACTATCATATGCCCCAGGTGTATTATTCCTTGGCATACACTCAAAGGACTGTACTCCTACTAGTGAGACACTTGCTCATCCAAGTTCATTGCTGCTCTACTCACAATAGCTAGGAAACAAACCTAGCCTAGACATCCATCAAAAGATGAATGGGAAATGAAAATGTAGTACAGAGACAATGGAATTTTATTCAAATGTGAAGAAAGATGAAATTGTGAAATTTGCAGGAGTCTTAGTCACTGTTCTGTTGCTGTGAGGAGTCACCATGACCAAAGCAACTCGTAAAACAAAGCATTTAATTGGCGGCTTGTTTATGGTTTCAGAGGTTGAGTCCATTATCATCATGGCATGAAGCATGGTGGCTTGAAGGCAGGTGCTGGAGAAGTAGCTGAGAGCTATATTCTGATCAGTAGGCAGAGAGAGAGGTGGGTGGAGAGAGAAGAGAGAGATTGATTAGGTTTGGCATGGGCTTTTTGAAACTCCAAAGCCCACCTTAGTGACACACTTCCTCTCAAAAGGCCACACTTTCTAATCCTTCTAGTCCTTTCGAACAGTTCCACTCCCTGGTGACCAAACATTCAAGTATATAAGCCTGTGGAGGCCATTCTCATCCAAACCACCACAACAGACAAATTGATAAAACTGAAAAAAAAAAACTATACTGATTTTGACACCCAAACCCAGAGCAATAAATGCCTCTCGTGTTTCTCATGTGCATCTTAGCTTTGATTCTTTAGTTGTGTAGGAAACTGGAAAGGAGTCATTGGGGGGATGTGTTATCGGTGATAAGAAAGTGCAGAAAGGGGACAGTGTGGGTGGATGGGACAGTGTGGCATAGGAGAGACGACAGGGCAGGGAGGGAGGCCTAACCAAAATGAAGGAGCCATGAAAAAGAAAAACACATGGAAATCCACTACTTTTATAAACCAATTAAAAATAGCAGTATAAAAAATAGAAGGGAGATAGCCTGTGTGGCTGAATAATGCTGCTTCCAGAAGCTAATGTTTAGCAAAGAAAAATCTCAGTGCTGGATATGGAGTACCCCTAATGAATAAGAACACCTAACAGGCCAGGGAGGCCCCAGAGGCCCCTAGAATAACAGTCTACTGGCGTTCCTCGTGACTGCTCACCAGAACTAGGTGATGAAATCCTACTGCGTGGGGCATCACACACCTTGGTTACAAGATACAGAGAAGGCAAGAGGGGCAGCAAGATTGCTTTCCTCCCTTGGCAGCCGGCACAGCAACTTCTGGTAGTGTGAAGGATAGTTCCGAGAGGAGGTTTGTAGTTCAGATCCAGCACACATCCTCAGAGTCCTGTGTCCGAGCTTGTGTTCAGCAACAGGGAGTTACTTCAACCTCAGGGAAGCAAGCAGGGTCAATGACAAAGGCCTATACTGTATTAGGATTTTTTGGACTCCCCTGATCACCAACTCAAAAGGAGGTTTCTCATGCCTGCTCTTGGGGTTTTTGTTAGATAGTCTGATGCAAAGGTCAGGTTTCTCTTGTCTTCTGGGGATGGGACGGACTTTTTGAATGGGACCAGCAGCAGTTGGCACTCACAGACCCCAAATACCTTCCTAATAGCCCTGGTCTGTGTTTCCTAGTGTGGTTTTCTGAGTCCGAAGCAGAAACTCCATACTTCAAATTTTAGAGGCATAAACATGTAGGAACAGCACATAGGAGACCCTAGAGAGTTGAATAAGAACAGAATTTGGCTGGGGTTTAAGTTGCAGAAAAATCTCCCAACTATGAGAACACTGGAGGAGACAGAAGCTGGGCTTGTTGCTAAGGGACTTGAACATGTCTCGTTTAAGATTCTCTCTGCCTCCCCCCCCCCCCCCGCCCCCCACTCCAGGTAAAGAGAGCTCTGATGCCGGGTTGACGACTTGCTGAAGACAGAAAACATGTAGGCCTGCAAGGCTTTTGCTTCCAGATGGGCAGATGGCTATTCCAGGATTGCTCGTCTGCAAGTACTAAGGCATCTTAGCCCCACCCCACCCCCCAAGGCTGCCATACTGCTCTGGGGCCTCAGTTCACTGTGTTGGATACTGAGGTCACCAAGAGGAGGGGGAAGGGACCCCAGAATGTGGCTGTGGTGAGGGCTTGGTCTGCTACTGACACCAATACTCCTGCAATTGGCCACATCATTAGTTGCTTCAGGTTTTCCCTGGGATAGAAAGGACACAGCCTACAGCCCCCAGGAGGCCTCCCTCTTTTATCTCCCATGATACCTTATCTTAAGTAGGTAGTCTCTGCTTTGGATTCAGAAAACCATGTTACAAAACACAGACTGGAAAGGAATGTTGTAGTATTTGGGTACCAGGAAGGAAAAAAATGCGTGTGTAAACGTGCATATGTACAAGCATGTATGTGCCTTGTGTTACAGGTGGGATACATGTCCGTGAGCATGTGTACATGCACTTTGCATGTGCCACAGGTAGGATGTGTATGTTTGCCATGCCCAGTGTGACGGGTCAGGGATAATTGGGGCCTGGATGCAGACAGTTTGGTGTGCTATGCAGGGGCTTTTCTTTGGAACGCAACTCCAGGGACCCAGAGTGAGTGGCCAGGGAGCAGTCTAAGGAAGGAAGGCGAGACAGTGCTGGAAGGATGCACTAGAATTTCTAGGGGACAGAGAACCACGTGCGTACAGTACAGCACACGTGAAGGTGCCATGTGGGCTACTTCTCCCTGCAGTGACCGGGAGCCCCAGCGCATACATGTGCCACAATGCCAGAGACCATTGGCAGACCCTTTATTTCAAGGTAGGCCTGAAGGATGCAGGGAGGGGCAGCCAAAAGTTACCTTGATGAAGCCATCATCATTGAAGGAGCATGTGGGCGAAGGGACTGGGTCTTGTGAGGAGGGGTGGGTGCCTCCAGGGTAGAGGGACTTGAAGTTATGGATTCTCCTGGAGCAAGAGCCTGCCTGCCAAGCTCCCGACTCCTTATAGCCCAGCTTCTGGTGTAAGTCTGTTTCGTGGGGTCCCTGAGCAAGCTCAGCCAAGGTTCTCCAGAGTATCTACTGTGGAGGTGGAGACAGTGGGAGATAAAGCTAGGGCTTGAGGAAGAAGACGGAGGAAGCCCTGGAATGGCCTGGGCACTTGTGGCTGGCCTCTGAAGAACAGGGATAAGACTGGTAACTGAGGAGCCTGGGGCTGGTGGAATTGACCCGACTGACTGTTAGAAGCTACACTTTGGCTTCAGGGAGAGACAGGATCATGGGAGGATTTCAACACTAAGAACAGTTTGGATGCAAGAGTGTGAAGCCATACCCAGTGGCGGAGAGCATGAGCAGGGGCCTTGTGGCTACATCAGCCGGAGGAGGAAGAGGGTAGGTCCAAGACAAGAATTTCTAAAACAACTGATGGTTGCCACTGAGGTGGAGCAGGTAAGGAAATGTAGGGCCACCCCCATCCCCACAGGGATGGAACAGCAGGGTCAAGGTCAGATATCAGTGGCCCCTGGAGTCTTCCTCTTTGTCAGGACCGAGTTTGGCAGTAGTCAGGCCACCATGACAGTAATCTGGCTCCAGGACAGTGGCCACACTGCCTGGAATAAGGCCTTGAGGACTCAGACCTTATCTAGTCTTTAACATGAGGTCTTTCCAGCCAGGATGGCAGCCCTGGGACACCTGCCTCCTGTCTGGTGGTGCATACAAAACAAAGCACCTCAGCCTGGAGACAGCTCCAGGAATGCAAGGCAGCCAGCCAGGCTCTGCTCTCCTGCTGGTCAGAGGCTGGGAAAGGTGCATCAGAGGCTGCAGGGGTGCTGCAGGGAGAGCATTCTCCCAGCTCGCCAGCTCTTGTCTTTTGAGGATGGGCATTATCTGAGCCCCCAAGGACCATAGTCTTGCTTACTCTGAAGAGTCCTAGAACTCTCAACTGCTCTCCATGTCCTCTCAACACTTACAAGGACACAGTTGCTTTGTCCCAGGCCTCTGCTGCACTTCCCCATGGCTCCCCATTCATAATATCTATTCCCTGTGCAGCCATCAGAGGGCGCTCCAATACCCTAATATACTGAGAAACTCAACCCTAGAGCCTCTTATTATTATTAAAATTTCCAACTCCAATTCCTTTTTTGCTGCCCACTCCTAAAACTCATGGCCTCTTCTGTTTTTAATTATTGTTGTTAGAAACACATACATTTATAACTACAACCTATTGAGTTTATTTAGTGTTGCTCCCATGTGTTTAGGGCTGGCCTTTTGTCGTTGGATAACATATTTGGGATTTGTCCCTGGAGAAGACTGATTCTCCCTCTGTCAGCAACATTAATTGCAGTAGCTCTTTATCTAGAGCAGTGGTTCTCAACCTCCCTAATGCTTCGACCCTTTAAAACAGTTCCTTAGGTTGTGGTGACCCCCAACCATAAAGTTACTTTGTTGCTAATTCATAACTGGAATTTTGCAACTGTTACAAATCATGATGTAAATATCTGATATGCAGGATATCTGATATGCGACCCCTGGGTTGAGAAGACCCCTGGGTTGAGAACTGCTGCTATAGGGGGTGATTGCTGTTGGTTGCTATATCCCAGGAATTGTTTAGACAACTCTGTTGAGATTTCATGGGCGCTGCTACCCTGTCGTCTATAGAAGACATCTCTGAGCAGATGTCTGGTCCTCTGGCTCTTGCTATCTTTCAGCTTCCTCTTCCTCAGTACTCCCTGAGCTGTTAGGTATAGGGTTGTGTTGTAGACAGATCAACCAGGGCCGTGTACCCCACAGTCAGTGGTTTTCTGCATTTTGACCTCTTGTGGCTTTCCATGATGGTCTCTGTCCGCTACAAAAAGGAGTTTCTTTGAGGAGGGGTGATCTGTAAGTATAAGGAATCATATTTAGATTGAGGAGGGGTGATCTGTAAGTATAAGGAATCATATTTAGATTGAGGAGGGGTGATCTGTAAGTGTAAGGAGCTGTATTTAGATTGCTGTAGACATTATGGTGACCTAGGGGAGTGGCTCAGTGCATCCTCATCTAGGCTCCATTACCTCAGCAGCCATGGGCCATAGACTAGGTTTGCAATACCTGGTGTGCACTCTCTCCTGTTGAGTGGGCCATAAATCCAATTAGACGGCTGTGGGTTACTCTCGAACTGTAAGTGCCACTGTTGTACCCTTGGGTATATCTCACCATGTGGGGTACTGTTATGATTCATAGGATTTATATCTTTTGGGATAGCTAGAGTCTTTTTTAAAAAATAAATTTTTCTTTATTCTTGAGAATTTAAGCATATTTTATCAAACTTTGGGTCACAACCTGTGTCCCATGTCAGGTTCAGCCACCTGTCCTCAATAAGACAATCAAAAGAGCCCAATTGTTAGTGGAAAACAGAAAAAGGAGAGCTACTGACTGTGGACACATTGGGAAGATGGACAAAAAGATTCAACAAACCCCTTACGTCTGTCTTCCTAGTCCTGAAGTCCCAGGTGAGGTCTGGGCCTGCCCACCATTGCTCCACGCTTGTCTGGGCTTCAATCTCATTCGGTACCGAGTTCTGACAAAGTTGTTACAGCAGGAAATCTCTTTCCAGGAGACAAGTTCCTCCTCTAGCTGGTGCCATTACTTCTGCCAGCAAGAGCTTCCTGGGGAAATTCCATTTGTTGGAGGTCCATTTATTGCTTTAGTGGTTAGATGATCAGCTTGAGAGACACACATGTCTCTAAAATACCTTCATCTGCTGGACTAGTTACTCATACAGTGAAATGCGGCCGTATCCACCCCATTTACCTCCTCCAGGTCCTTTCACGTATTTCCTCCTCAACTTCATGCCCCCCCTTTCTTGATAGCCCAGTAAGTCCAATAGAGTTGCCTACATGTGCATGAGGGTGGGCATCCCCTGGTGCATGGGCGACCTACTAGTGGGAGTAAAAGCCTCTCTTCCTGGGCAGCTATCAAATGCCAATAAGTCCCATAAGGGGTGGGGCATGGAAAGCATGATCCACAGTGGCTGAACCTTCATACATCAATTAACTATCAAGACACTTCCCAAGACGTGCCCACAGGCCACCTGATAGAGATAAATCCTCATTCAGTCTCCCTTTTTATTTTTTAAGTTTTTTATATTAAAATTTAATTACATCATTTCAACATTCCCTTTCCTCTCTCCAAATCCTGCCATATACTCCCCCTTGATCTCCTTCAAATTCATGATCCCCTTTTATTATTCCTGTTACATATATATTGCTAAATACATAAATACAAACCTGATCAGTCTGTATAATGTTGCTTGTATGTATATGTCTTCAGAGATGACCATTTGGTATTGGATATCTAATAGGTATGCCCTCCCCGGGGAAGACTATTTTACTCTCAGCCAAGTGCTTCTAGGAC
>CABHPH010142165.1:39473-54191 GCA_902168325.1 Peromyscus nudipes | reverse complement strand
AATAAATAAATAAATAAATAAATAAATAAATAAATAAATAAATAAATAAATAAATATTTAAAAGAAATTTCAGCTCCTCCCCCTATAATGTCCTAAAAACAAAGACTACCCAACAGCAATGACTACCCTTGGCATCAAAGACTATGTTCATGAGACCTCATTTCCCAGGGAAAGATGCCAAATGGAAAAATAGCCAGTATCTAACATGGAGCATAAAATGTACAAGATGGTCTTAAGATCTTGTCACAGCAGGAATTTATTTATCAAGCCATCAGTGACTTTGTGTGTGGAAAGGGCAGTGTAAAGAGGTTTCCAGAGACCACACACAGGACAAACTGAATGTCAACCATATAAACAGCACTAGGCAAGTCATGTGTATCTAAAATCAGAAGTTCATGACTAATATTGTCAAAGTTGATTTAGTTTTCTTTTTGAGAATCATCTTGAGCTCCAGAAAACAGGGATTCTTTTTATTCATTACTTGGCCTCATGTAACAAAATGAAATATAATGACAGGATTGGTTTAGAGATATAATCCTCCAGTCAAAGGCAGAGCCCCTGGGAAGAAACAAAACAGCAGAGGCTGCTGAGTAAAGCGCTCGCTCTGTAAGCATAACGGCCGGCCTGGGTTTAGATCCCTAGCACTCGTGTAAATGGCTGGCATGGTAGCATTTTCCTGCAACCCAGAACTAGGTGAGGGGGAAGAACAGCTGACCCTCGGGCTCCGTGGCCAGCCACTCTAGCCAAAACAGCGAGCTTCACATGCAGTGAGAGATCCTATCTCCAAAAGGAAGGTGGGAGCAATTGAGAAAAAGACATAACAGCAACCTCTGACCTCCACATATGCCTACGTGGGTGGTCATACCCCCCAGACACTCACATACACACTTACACATGCTCACATGCACACACAAATTAAATGTTTAAAATTTTGAGAGAGAAGGTGGCAGAAATTCCAAAGTCCACACCACCACTTCATTCACCACAAAACACCAAAAGTATTTATGGACCAAAAGAAGGATGTAAACAGAAAAAAATATTTTCTAAAAAAAAAAAAAAAAAACAAAAACAAAAAAAAAAAAAAAAAAAAAAACAAAGACACTTTGGAAAACACACCAATTTTTTTAAAGCCCTACAGTTATTTCTCCTGAAGTGCACACGTCTGGAAATTTTTTGAAGGGGGTCAACTGGAATATCATTTTAACAATTCCTTCTCAGACATCTCCCTTTTCATCTTCACAAGATTCCCAGACTGAGGTTCACTTCATCTGTCCATCAGGATAGCAGCTCTCAGTCTAGGTGTGCTCAGATTCCAGAAAGCAGATCTTCAGGATAGAAGTGAGGTGAAGTGAGGGGAGATAAGGTGGGGTGGGGTGGGGTGGGGTGAGGTGAAGTGGGGTGGGGTGAGGTGAGGTGGAGTGGGGTGGGGTGAGGTAAGATGAGGTTTGGTTCTGAGTCGGGGTTTCTCTATGCAGACCATGCTGGCTTCAAACTTTCAGTCCTCTGGCTCAGCCTCCCAAGCGCTGGAATTCCAGCCATGTGTGCTACCATGCCAAGCTCAATACAGAATTTTGGAACTGGGTAGCCAATAGCAGCATGGAGCTGTTCACTGTAAACGGGACTCTGATCACTTCCTCCAGGAGTGACTTTACAGCTGTGGGAAGTTCAAGTGTAGTTAATGGAGAGGAGACAGAGATGGGAGATGAGGTTCTGAGAAAGAGTAAAACATAGTTACAAGGATGGAGCTTTATCATTGGAAGTTTCGCAAAGACATAGCCATAGATAAAGACCCATGCTCTGGGTACTTAACCACTGTCTTAGTTACCTTCTGTTGTGGTGATAAACCACAATGACCAAGACAACCTATAGAAGGAAGGGTTTACTCAGGGCTTGTCATTCCAGAGAGATCAAAGCCCATCACCACTACAGTGAGAAAGCATGGCTGCAGGCAGGCATGACAACAGGAACAGTTGAGAGCTCACACCTCAAGTGAGAAGCAGAGTGAACCAGAAATGGTACAAGCGTTTCAACTCTCAACTCTCCAAGCTCACCTCCAGTAATGTAATTCCTCCAACAAGACCACATCTCCTATGCCTTCACACAGTACCACCAACTGGGGACTAAATATTCAAATGCCTCCACAACCACCAAAGTATAAAACTCATCTCTAGCACACACAGTGTTGAAAAGAAAACTCAGGTTTTCATGTTACATGTAGCAGAACAGCAAAAGAGACTGACTATGCTACTAGAGCAACATCACAGGCATGTCTGGAAAAGTATGGTACTTAAGAAAGAAGAGAACAATGGTTACCTGGACCTGTTAGGGATTTGTAAACCCACAAATTGCACTGCCCTCCTGCCAGAATGGATCAGCCTCTTTTACTAGGACCTAAAAGGATCACGTCGTTTTTTAGGTTATAATACAATATGATATATAATTTGAGATTACAATGTAATTACATTTCTCCCTTCCCTTTCCTCCCTCCAAACCCTCCCATATATCCCTCCGTGCTCTCTTTCAAATTCAAGGCCTTTTTCTTACTAATTGTTGTTGTATGCATATGTATATATGTATATTCATACGTATTTCTAAAACAACCTGCTCACTTGGCATAATGCCACCTGCATGTATGTTTTCAGGGATGCCATTTGACAGTGGACAACCAGTTGGTGTGCCCTTCCCTGGGGAAGACCACCTCTCCTGCTCCCAGCCTACCTCAGTTGCCTGTAGGTCCATGTGTAGAGTTCAGTACTCATGAGCTTTTCCCCATCCAGTTTGTCATGTTCATTGGTGGTGTCCTTACTCAACTCACATTTGGGCAGTTGTGTTGATGAGACTTTATGGGTGTAGCTTCTTGAGTAGGTGCTACACCACATGTTCTTCATGTCAGCGTGTCACCACAGTCTCTATACAGAGTCTTCCACTGGAGCCCACACCTGTCCACCAATTCAGTCATTGTGTTTGGGGAGAGAGCACTCAGAAAGAACCAATGGCCATCTTCAAGGTCACTAACATGTGCCTAACATTGCCTCCTCTTTCCCTGCTTCCAGGAACCTCACTCAATACTGTCTTTCTTGGGCAAGTGGCCTCCATACTATGCCAAACTTTCTGAGATCTTCTGCACAGAAAATGTCATCTAGAAACTGGAGAAGCAGCTCAGTCAGTAAAGCACTTGCCTCACAAGCATGAGGACCTGAATTTAGGTCTCTAACACCCACAGAAAATGTCAAGCAGAGATGGGTGCCTGCCTCCGGATTGCTGGGGAAGAAGGGACAGATGGATTCCTGGAACTCCCTGGCCACCCAGCCTTATCAAACTGAGAAAGTCCAGGTTCAGTTAGAGACCTTTTCTCAGAACGTATGGTGGAATGAGATTGAGGAAGACACCCAATATGATCTCTGGCCTTGGTGTGCATGTACACACATGTGCAAATACACCTACACACATATGCACACACACACACCCTCTATTTTCCCAAGAATCTTAGGCTCATGGGCACACATGTGCAAATACCACCTATGCACAAACACACACACACACACACACACACACACACACACACACACACACGTCCTCTATTTTCCCAAGAATCTTAGGCTCATGGAAACATGAAAGAAGTTCTCTAGATAGTTTCTCCTTTTTTCCACTGAGGTTGTGACTTCACAAGAACCTCAGTTCTTCAACTTAGGAAGTGGGGCTACCTAGAACACAGGAAGGGTAACTTCAGAACTATGGAGATGATGAAAGGCATGAAAATAAATGCAAGAGTGAAGCAGGCACAAAGGGGTATGACAGAGGGGCAGGACTGCCCTCCAGAGCTGGATTCCATATGCAAATATCAAGTCTTCAGTGAGAATTAGAATGCAAAACACTGTAATTTTTTAATTTCAAACAATTTTTATTATGTTTGCCCCTCCTCCTAATTCTGCCCAGATCCTCCCTACCTCCCTATCCATTCCACTTTCTCTCTCTCTTTAAAAAACAAAACAAAGTTGAGTGGTGGTGGTGCACACTTATAATGCCAGCACTCAGGAGGCAGAGGCAGGTGGGTCTCTGAGTTCAAGACTAGGCTGGTCTACAAAGAAGTTCTAGGGCAGCCAGGACTACACAAAGAATCCCTGTCTCAAAACAAACAAAAAAAGCAGAAACAAAACACAAAAACCCACAAAAATGAAAATCAAAACAAATAAGCAGAAAATCAATAAGACAATAAAAATGTCACTGAGTTTGTTTTGTATTGGCCAACTATTCCCGGGCGTGGGATTTTCCCTGGATATGGTTGATATACCCTGTGGTACTCCATAGGAGAAAATGGATTTTCCCTTTGCCAATGGGTATCAATTGCAGATAGCTTCTTGGTTAGGGGTAATACTGGGACTTTATCTGTTTGAATTTGTGCAGATCTTGTGAGTGATGTCACAATCTCTGAGTTCATGTGTGCATCGGTGCTGTTGTGTCCAGAAGACACTGTTTCCACCTCTGGCTCTTATAATCTTTCCACCTCCTCTTCTGCACAGCTCCCTGATCCCTGAGGAAAGGGGTTTGATGAAAACACCTTATTTATGACTGAGTGCTCCAAAATCTCTCATTCTCTACACATTGTCAATGTGTGGGTCTTTGTGCAAAGCACTATTTTTAACTATATCTGTTAAAAATAAGTGCAAATCGAAAGATACAGAAAAACCTGGTCATACAGCTTTGCACAACCTTGGTTCCGTCCCAGTAACATCTGGAAGATTCCTTCAACTGTGGGTGCTAACATCTTACAGTTCCAGAAGTCACCACTGAAAAATCTTTGTAATACCATAGGCAAGGACATACCTCTATACATAAGTAAACACATGTTTATTGGAAAGTCACTTCCATAGACTCCTCCATGTCAATGAACATTGTGTATGTGTTCGTGTGGTTGTATGTTGCAAGGTACCTGCATGTGTATGCATATAGAGGCCATAGGTTGGAGTTTGTCTTCCTCAATGGCTCTTCATCTTATTTTTCAAACAGAATCTCTCACTGAACATAGAGGTCACTGATTGAGCTAGGCTAATGAATTCTAGGGATCTACTTTTCTATGCCCTACCCCAAACATCCCATTCCTATTCTGAACTAAGGTTACAGATGTGCCAAGATTTTATGTGAGTGCTATGGACCTAAACATATGTCCTCACATTTGCAGGGCAAGCACTTTATCAACTGAGTTGTCTTCCCAACCTAAATGCCCTTTTTGTATTATGAAAATCAAAATTTTTGCCAATTCATTTATACTTACATTCTCAAATGGTAATGACAGTGTGTTGGGGTTATATCCATCCTGAATTTAAATGTCACCCTAAACATAAATCTCACATCAAACCCAATATAAGAATGTCCCTATATGTTAAAAATAAAAATTGCATTTTCATGCATTGATTTATTCATAGCCAAAAAGATAACTAGGCACTGGTGATTCATTAAAAAACAATGTAGGGCAACCCAGGTACCTTCAATTATGTGTTGTGGCTGCTTACTGTTGCACTAACTTAGGCTTGCTTCAGTCCAAAGTCCAAATTTGAAAAAAAATAGAGTTGGAACTTCTATATACTTTCATGATTACAGACTGGAAAACTTTACCATCTGGGGAATTTTCTTCTCCTGTCCCCCAACTCTTTAATCATCTTCCATATAAACAAGTGTGATTGATTAGAAGTGAACAACAGATTGTACCCTATTTGGGGACTCAAAGACAACCACCTCCCATGAGCATAAGCCTAGGATTGGCTAGAAGGCATACATTTATGGAAAGCCAAAAATAATGAACTTCATGGCTCTAATAAAGTAGAAAACTGACCCATTTTTACCTCAATATCAGTATACACTTGAGCTGCTTCTTTAAGAGGGGAAATTAAATTATATTTGTCAGTCATCCTTGACCATTGTCTGGAAACTATTTGAGACACAATAAAATCTCAGCAAATTCTACCTTATGTTCAGTAAATGCTGATAAGCTTCAGCCAAAAACAATAAAAATTGCACTGGGGGCTGGCATTCAGCCATCCTGCCAACTAAGTTGGTTGATCTGTTTTGTTATAGAGATTGGATGATGTTATTTTTCCTATGTCATATTTCTGAGATAAATTTTCAAACATGATTATGTATATTATTTCAACGAGCATAAAACTAATCTAGAGCTGGAGTGATGACTCCATGGTTAAGGCACTTCTACAGGACCTGGGTTCCATTCCCAGATAATAGCTCACAACTGTCCATAACTCCAATTCCAGGAAAGCTAATGCCCCTTCTGGCCTCAGTGGGCACCTTGCACTCATGTGGTACATATACATACATACACACACATACATATACACATATATACATACAGAACAATACATAAATGCATAAATAAAGTGCATAATCAAATGCATAAAATAAAGAAATCTAAAGATCTTAGATATCTGCAATCCTGGAGAGTATCATATAGATAAAGATAGGTAGATGGTAGATAGATAGATAGATAGATAGATAGATAGATAGATAGATAGATAGATAGATGGATGGATGTAGATAGATGATAGATGGATCGTTTCATTTCAGACAGATGTAGTGGTGAATGTCTGTCATCCTAGCACTAATGGAGGCTAAGTCAGGAGGATCCTGAGCTACATAAGACAGCCTGAGCTACATAGTGCAACTTGGCCTCAAAAAAAATGAAAGAAGGTGAAGGAAAAATGGAAGGAAGGATGGGGGAGAAAAGAAGGGGAGGAAAGTAATAAAGGATAGAAAAAAGGAAGAAAGGAAAGAAGAAAGAAAAACACAAAAATGTTTCCAAATATAATTTTCTAAATTCTTAAATCTTTTCTCTTTAAAGTGTTAATTCAAAATATTTTATCCATGAATTATTTTATGTGTCTAGGTATATAGTATGTTGTTGTCACCAAAAGCTAAGGCAGGATTTGAAACTTTCATTTCAGCACAAATACAAGCTGAAAATCAATTTTACTAATCTACAGTTCATAGAACAAAGCCTTCCCATGTGTCCTAGTTAGGGTGACTATTGCTGTGATAAAACACCATGACCCAAACCAACTTGGAGATGAAAGAGTTAATTTGGTTTACACTTCCACATAGTAGTCCACTGCTGAAGATAATCAACACAGGAATGCAAACAGGGCAAGAGGCTGAAGGCAGGAACTGAAACAAAAGTCATGGAGGAGTGTTGCTTACTGGCTTGCTCCTCAAGGCTTGCTTGGCCTGCTTTTTATAGCACTCAGGGCCATCAGCCCAGGGGTGGAACTGCCCACAGTGAGCTGGACACACCCACATCAATCATTAATCAAGAAAATGCACTACAGACTTGCTTGCCTACAGGCAACTCTTACAGAGGCATTTTCCCAATTGTGTCTCTCTTCCCAGTAACTCTGGTTTATGTTAAGCTGACATAAAACTAGCCCGCATACCATGGCAGGCCAATCAGCAGATATTCTCCTCTTAAGTTCTTTGAACCTGTGACTCAAAACTTACCGTGCCTTCTCATACACTTAAATACACAGATCTGAAAAGACTTCCACTGTAAAATCAAGACCTGTATTTTCACCATGAATAGAACTTAATTAGGCAAGGCAAAAGCATCTTGCTGGCAACTGCGCTGACAAGCCTCAATAAGCAAAGCCACTGTCTCCTAAGCAAAATGGCCACATAAAATAATCAAGTGTGGTAGAGCTTTCTTAGTGACAACCCATATGTTGGCGACTGTGAACTTTGCTTTCTAGGGAAGCTTTGACAGTACTGTCTCTTAGCTTGTATTTCCCAGCCATGCTGATTTTTTTCCCCTATCTCCTTTTCAGATGTTAAGGGACTTGGTCTTCAGATGCTGTTAGGATTGCTGATGGAGAGCCTGGATATTTAGAGAGCTTTCCTCTGAAAGAGTTCTCAGTATGTGGTATTGCCAAGTACAGACCAAAAGCCCTTCAATATTTATGCTCCTTCTATCTACACTCCGTAATGGAGAACTGTAATACCTGAATGATCCGAACCATCTGCTTCGTTGCATCCTTGAAAATGAGCTGGTGGTGGAATTTTACAAGCACTTTCTCTTATCTCTTGTTGCCAAGGAAACTGCTTTTCTTTTTCTTTTTCTTTTTTTTTTTTTTTTTTTGGTAGTGGTGGAGGGGTGCCTATAATCCAAGCATCACTCCAGCACCAAGGCACAACCTTCCTTCTTCCCCCTTTTCTTCAAATAAAATAAATATCTTCCCTGAGGAAGTCTCCTTCTCGGTCATGCTAGACACTCAGTCTCCAAGGACATTAGAGGATCCCAAGTCACTGAAAATGGAGACATGAGTATTTGTGCTGAGTCTTCCCCCTATGCCGAATGAAAGAGGCTGGGAAGCTCACTTTGCCCAGCAAAAACGACTGTTCACTTGCTGGAGTTTATGAGGTGCTATTTTGTCATTTGTGCACATAAGACTCTGGAGAAATGAAAAGATCCATTCTATACCCTGGCCCCATCCAATTGGAAGTTATTTTACCAAAAGGACCCCTTGCGTGATAAACACAAAATAAAAAATAATTGTGTTCGGCTCCGTGTTGCTTTCTAACTGAAAACATAAAAGAGAATCACCAAGCAGAGTGGGAAACTACCCACGGTTTTTATACCCTCAGGGTCTTGAAAGCATCAGTCCGCTAAGGAGACAGCCCACATCCTACCACGGGAGAGAACACGCTGAAAGAGCTATTGAAATGCATCATTTATGTGTCATGAGTTTGTTTACTTCGGAACAGGGTAACTGCCAGCGGCACAGTTTGTACTAGGAAGGTAGTTGTGCCCGGAACAACAGAAGATGGCAGTGAACTGAAAAAAAAAAAAAAGGCATTCTGTCTTTAAAGACACCAGGATAACATGTGACATTTGCCTAAGTCATTTACAAATCTCCTCATTTTCTTGTTCCCAGAGTAGCTTTGCGGGGCAACAATTGGTTTAATTTCTCTCCCACACAATCTCTGAAACAGAAACCTTTGCACACAGGTAAGCAAAAGAAACCTTACATGGGTTTTTGTTTTGTCTTGGGGGGGTTGGTTGGTTGGTTGGTTTTTGTTTTTGTTTGGGTTTGGGTTTGGGAGGTTTTTTTAGTTTTTTGTTTGTTTGTTTGTTTGTTTGTGTGCTTGTTTTTTGAGAGAGAGAAGGGTTTGATGGTCTTATTCATCTCAGGCTGACCTTGAATTCACTATGTAACTAACAACAAGCATGGAGGTAACTGCTAGTCCTCCTGCTTCCAGCTCCTCAATGGGGGCTTACACCAGCATGTCTGTACTTGCAGCTCCTCAATGGGGGCTTACACCAGCATGTCTGTGCTTGCAGCTCCTCAATGGGGGTTTGCACCAGCATGTCTGCACTTCCAGCTCCTCAATGGGGGTTTGCACCAGCGTGTCTGCACTTCCAGCTCCTCAATGGGGGTTTGCACCAGCGTGTCTTCTTTAGTCCAAGACCCTTTTTAATATGCATGAATCCACAGTCCACAACATTTGCAACCCTGAATGAGATTGAAGGAAGAAAAAAAAATGATGAAATATGAGTTAGAAGTAATGAAGAAAGAACACTCCATTACCAGTGGGCATTGAGGGCTACAGAGACGGCTCAGCACTGAAGAGCACTGGCTGCTCTTCCAGGGGACCCTGGTTTGATTCTCAACACCCCCATGGCGTTTCACAACCAGTTCCAGGGCATCAAGCATCCTTTTATGTTCTCCTTGGGAATTGCAAACATGTAGTGCATAGACACATATGAGGGCAAAACACCCACACACATAAAATAAAAGTAAAACAGAATATTTTTAAGTTTTTAAAAAGTGGAGACTGAAAGGAACACATAAAAATTCAAGAATGTATTAACCTTAGTGACAGGAAATGAGAACACTGTCCCATGCAACAGCATCTCAGAACACAGGTTAGAGAATGACAAAACCGGAAGAGATTCATGAACAGGTGAGCAGACAATGTCTTCTGTTTGGATTTCTGTTGGAACAGGTGAGCAGACAATGTCTTCTCTTCTGTTTGGATTTCTGTTGGGTATGTTTCATCTTAGCCATGGAGTTACTGCTTCTTGAGAGGAAGTTACCATTTAAAATATACAGTCAGGGGTGATAACTCAGTCAGTAAAGGGCTTGCCATGCAAGCAGGAAGACCTGAGTTCAAACCCCCAGAACTTATGTGTAAACAAAAGCCAGGTGCGGTGGCATGTGCTTGTAGTCTCTACAGAGGAGGAAACAGGTGGATCCTTGTGGCTTGATGGCCAGTGGCATATCTTGTTTGTCAAGCTTCAGGCTAGAACGAACCCTGTTCAAAAAAAACATAGTAGACAGTGGCTAAGGAACAAAACTGGAAGTTGTCTTCTGGCCTTTATGCTTGTGGATGCACAGTTGTACACACAGAGACACAAAAAAATAAGTAAAACAAAATACTAAAATGAATATGCAGCCAAGACTCATCTATAACTTACTATTGCAAAAATGAAGGTCACCATCATTTCCCATAACCAACGCTTTATTCAGGCTGACACACTCCAGATATAAAGCAAAGCTTGATGTCCCCTGGATCAAGCAGAAACAGGTTCACATGATATTATTTTAATAGAATTTACTTTGGAACACATCACACACATTAGAAAATTATCCTGACAGCCCAGATGTACTCTTGGAAAGGACGTGCAAGAACGGCCTTTGGACTCATTTTCTACCCACATGGATTTCACTTAAAGGGAAGACTCATCAAAGGTAGGATATCTGCACATAAACTCATAACTTCCAATTCTCTCCCCTGTCTTCTCCACCTCCTAAGAATGATAGAAGCCAAAACACCTAAGAACACAACTCCTAAATCAAGCAGTGTTTTGATCATTATCCCTAGCAAGGTGTATAGCCCAGACTAAAAGTCTCAGGGACTTCAAACTTTCAGATTCCAAAAAAGCAGAAATAAAACTAATACGCAAAAGCATTAAAAGTTGATATTACCAGAGCTCTTAGGGCCAGAGCCTGGCCTGTAGCAGCCCTAACAAACCACCCCCCAACCATCTTCAAGTAAAGTAAAAAAGTAGAGAAAGGAGATTTAGTCAATGTGGCCCCATTGGAAAATGGAACAAATAAAGATGTCCATTCACCTCCAAGGCCACCCTCAGGGCTCTGATATGAGGGTAAGACGTGTGCACAACTCAGCAATGAACGTGTGATCCCACTGGTTGCTGGCCCAGCTTCTCCTGGCTCTAGTCGCTCTTGCAAGGTTGTCTGACAAGTTATAAAAAGTAAGTAAAATCTTTTCTTAGATGACAGTTCCTGGCTGACAACTGCCTTTAGCCATTTCCTTTTCCCAGCATGAGACTCCCATGGAAATTCCAGTTGCATTGTCTCAATATTGTGATAGTCAAAGAAAGGGGTGCAAGTGTCTCTTTGGAATATCTTCATTCCTGCAGGAACCATTACAATTGTTAAAAATGCTCCTCAGCTACCTCCAGCAAAATCCCTCAGAGAATCCTTTGTCACTTAAATGGTCCCCATTTCACTTCACACTAGTGACTTCAGGTTGTAAATAACAAGAGGCATCACAGAGTCACCAATGAGTCCAGAATAGATTCTAGATTCAGAAAGAGACTAAAGTCTGGGAACTTCTGACTCTGGGACAAGTGCTAACCATATTGCCTTCATTAGAGATTCTGAAGTCCTCTGCAAACTGAGAATAAGTCCTGCCTTACAAGGCTCTTGGCAGTCTTGTAAGAATGATTAAAGCAACATGCCCCCATGCAGCAGAGCTCTAGGTGTGAAGGAATAGGTAGACACCAAACAATAGCTTCTAGTATGACAGCTAATCTTGGCTAACAACCCAATTCAGTTCAGTGACACCTAGGAGATTAGTAAAACAAACTCTGGGTGTGTCCATGAGGGTATAGCAAGAGAAGATTTAATTCCAAGGGCTCTGATTCCAAGGGCTCTGATCCTATGAATGGATGGGTCTGTTGATGGATTCGAGATTTGGAGAGACTATTGATAAGTGATGGGAACAAGAAGACACTGGGGCATGTTCCTGAGAGCTACCTTTCCTTAGTTCCTTCTTTTTGCTATTCTGTTCTGTTACCTATCTACCATAGGTGATGTTACTCCACTAGACCTTCTTACCTGTTGGACCAAAACCTCTCAAACAATGAGCAAAATAAGGCTCTCTTCCATCAAGCTGTTTCTGTGACCAAGGAAAACACTTTCTCTCTAAAGTTATTTTTTTAAGAATTTTTTTAAACTTTATTTTATGTGCATTGGTGTGAAGGTGTCAGATCCTCTGGAATTGGAATTACAGACAGTTGTGAGCTGCCATGTGGGTGCTGGGACCTGAACCCGGGTCCTCTGGAAGAGCAGTCAGTGCTCTTAACCACTGGACCATCTCTCCAGAACTTTCTTAAGTTATTTTTGATGGTATTTTTTGAATAATGCTTTTATTTATTGTTTGAGAACAAATTTTGATCATATTCTTTCCCTTCCCCAACTCCTCCCATATTGCCCCCCCCCACATCCCTACATATTCAACTTAATATTGTTTCTCTCTGTTTAAAAAAAATGGATTCAGCCGGCGGTGGTGGTGCACACCTTTAATCCCAGCACTCGGGAGGCAGAGGCAGGCGGATCTCTGTGAGTTCGAGACCAACCTGGTCTATAGAGTGAGTTCCAGGAAAGGTGCAAAGCTACACAGAGAAACCCTATCTCGAAAAACCAAAAAAAAAATGGAGTCCACTCTTGGGGACTCCAAAGGACTCTATCTCCTACTACATTTGCTCAACCATGTTCCTTACTGCTCTAGTCATGATAGGCAGAAACTGGAAACAACCTAGATATCTGTCAATGGATTAATGGATAAAGAAAATGTGGTACATTTACACAATGGAATACTACTCAGTTGTTTAAAAAGAAGTGAAACAATGAAATTGACAGTTAAATAGATAGAACTAGGGAAAAAATCATCCTGAATGAGTTATCCAAGACCCAGAAAGATAAATATGGTATGCATTCACTTATATGTGGATATTAGCTGTGAAGTCAAGGATAAACAAGCTATAATCTGTAGAACCACAGAAAGTAGGTATAGAGAAAGGAATGAGGAGGGACACACAGGTCTAGTTAAAAAAGGAAATAGAATAGTTATGGATGGATTAAGGGGGTCTAGAATACGAGAATCAAGTTGGGAGGGAGAGGGCAGAAGGGGACTGGGAGGTATATGGGGAGAGACAGCTAAAATTAGGGGCCATTGAAGGGTAGATGTAAACCTACTACAGTAGAAGCTTCTTAAAATATATACATATATGAAGGTGATCTAAATGGAATCACCAAATAATGGGAGAGACAAAGTCGCGACTAGACACTCTCAAAACCAAATGAAACCTCCACGGCAAGAAATGGGTTACATATAATTGACTTGTTGGCCATAGAGGCCCCATGAACATTGCCAAACAACCCAGGCTATTGTCTAGGCTATTGGTTGATCTCCACAAACTGATGGTAAGGTCATATTGCTGAAGACAACACCTATATAGCTCATTTAATATGGAAAAGTCAAGATGGTGCTTACCTAGAGCTTCTTCACCCCTACTGACAAGAAGGGTACTGTAAGGTACTCTGCATGCTACAAGAAGAGAAAAGTAAACACTAACCAAGTTACAAACCCTTCAGTCTTCAATGGTGGCCTGCCTACAAGATACTCTAGTTCAATAATAGGACAATCATTGTGTTGGTAACCAAACAATATCTGATTAGATTTAAGGCCCACTGCATGAGATGGAATCCATGCCTGACACTGCTTGGGTGGCCAAGAATCTAAGACTAGATAAGCCATGGATCTAGGGGAAAGACAAATACTACTGTTCTGCTAAACAGTGGTTCTCAACCTGTGGGTTGTGATCCCTTTGGAGTCAACTATCAAATATCCTGCATATCAGATATTTACATTATGATTCATAACAGCAAAATTACAGTTATGAAGTAGTAATAAAACAATGTTATGGTTGGGGGTCACCACAATACGAGGAACTGTATTAAAAGGCTGCAGCATTAGAAAGGTTGAGAACCAGCATGCTAAAGAAACATAACAATAAAATGATTCCTAATGACATTGTGTTATACTTATAGATCAGTATCTTACTCAGCCATCATCAGAGAAGCTTCCTCCTGCAGTAGATGGGAACTAACACAGAGACCTACAGCCTAACACTATTCAGAGAGTAAGAAACCTTGGAATACTCAGTCCTAAATGGGATGTCTCCAACAAATCCCTCCCCTCAGGGCTCAGGGAACTCTGTGGAAGAGAAGGCAGAAAGAGTATAAGAGCCAATGGAGATAGAAGACACCAAGGCAACAAGACCTTCTAAACATAACAGGACTGATGAACATATGAAATCAAGGGGATCATGGCAGCATGCGCAGGGCCTTCATGAGTATAAGCCAGATGGGGTTCCAGCACTGAGAGGGGAAGTGGACACAAGCTCTTATCCATAATCTAGAAGCTGTCTCCAATTAACATGCACTCAAAAAAGAAAAATTAGCTTTTTCCAGTGGGTCTCACTGGATACACAAACCACACCTAATGGCAGCCCCATACCCACCAGTAGATGGCCAACAGAAAGTGAATTGGATAGTATTTTTGTAGGTTTTGGGGGGTTGTTGTTTTGTTTTGTTTTGTTTTGTTTTGTTTTGTTTTGTTTTGTTTTGTTTT
>CABHPH010142165.1:0-39463 GCA_902168325.1 Peromyscus nudipes | reverse complement strand
TTGTTTTGTTTTGTTTTGTTTTGTTTTGTTTTGTTTTGTTTTGTTTTTGTCTCATAATGCTTTGCCTGGGTATTTTTTTAATATTACAGATCTATTGCTTATATATTTTGTTTTTATGAGATTTCTGTGTACACAAATATATGTGTCTCTGCATCTTTGTGTGTTTCTTGTGGTTTTTCTTTGGCTCTTTTTTGGTGCATTTGTTTGTTTTGTCCTATTCTGGTTTGTTTTTATCTTGTTTTATTTTATTATCATTATTATTTTTAGATGCCTGTTTGTTTTCTAATGAGACAGAGCAAGAAAGGATATGGATTTGGATGGGTGGGAAGGTAGGGAGGATGTAGAAGAAATTGGGGGAGGGGAAATCATAATCAGAATATATAGTATGAAAAAATCTGCCGGGCGGTGGTGGTGCATACCTTTAATCCTAGTACTCAGGAGGCAGAGCCAGGTGGATCTCCAGCCTGGTCTACAGAGTGAGATCCAGGACAGACACCAAAACTACACAGAGAAACACTGTTTTGAAAAACCAAAAAAAAAGAAGAAAAGAAAAGAAAAGAAAAGAAAGGAAAGGAAAAGAAAAGAAAAGAAAAAAGAAAAAGAAAAAGAAAAATCTATTTTCAATTCTAAAAACAATAAATTATAATGGCTAACTACACATGAGCATGAGGCATGCCCTCAAGTGTGGTTGATATCCCCAGAGTCACTCACTCCATTGAACAGATTTTTCCCTCTCCTAGACGTTATCAATTGAGAATAACTTCTTGGTTAGGGGTTGCACTTTGTGCCCACTTCCTCCATTCTGGATTCTGTCTGACTTGTCCTGTGGTCACAGTTTCTGTGAGTTTATATGTGCATCTGTCCCATTATGTCTGGAACAAGACATTTTCTTTGAAAGAATCACCACCTCAGTCTCTGACAATCTTTCTGGACCCTCTTCTGCATAGCTCCCTGAGCCTTGAGGGGTGGGGTGTGATAAAGACATGCCATTTACAGCTGGACATCCCCAAGTTTCTTTTTCTCTGCACATTGTGCAATTGTAGCTTTCTATGCTGATTGCCATCTACTGCAGAAAGAAGCTTCTCTGATGAGGGTTGAGTGAAGCATTGATCTGAAGTTCTGGTTAGAACTCCAGGTTCAGACTCCAAGTAATCCCAGATCAGTGTGGTGGTTGAGGTGACAGGGTGTTATATCACAGCAAAGAAAATGAAACTGAGACAGCTCAGCAGGTAAAGTGCCTGCACAGATTTGAGTTCAACACTTAGAACCCACATAAGAAGCTAGACGGGGGCCAGGCTGGGTGATGGTGCACACGTTTAATCCCAGCACTCGGGAGGCAGAGGCAGGCAGATCGCTCACTGAGTTTAAGGCCAGCCTGGTCTATAGATTGAGTTCCAGGACATCCAAGGGTTATACAGAGAAATCTTGTCTCAAAAACAAAACAGAATGAAACAGAAAGCTAGATGTGGTGGTATGTGTTTGTAATCCCAGAGCTAGGAAAGACAAATGAATCCCTGGTGTTTCCTGACAAGCCAAACTAGCCTACTTGATGAATCCCAGGCCTGTTTCAAGAAAAAGGTGAGTGGTGCCTAAGAAACAACCTTTGCTTACACACACACACACACACACACACACACACACACACACACACACACGCACACACACGGGCTCTGGCATCATTCTGCCTGGGTGTTAGACTCTCCATGGGGCATTATAAAAATCCCCAAGCCAGGGCCACCCCACAAATCATAGTATCATAATTATCTTCAAGAAGACAGGGTCAGAGACCTGGACTCCCCTAACCCCCATGACTCTAAACTGTTTTCAGTGAGAAGGGTGTGGAGCAACAAGCCAGAGGAAGAGATAATGAGCACAACAGCCTGGGGATGCTCCCTGTGTTTTCCTTTGCTGAAAGGTAAGGGGGAAATTGTTTTTCTGCTGTTTCGTGAGCTCTACTGACAGTTCTAAATACTGAAGATGCTGCTGCACGCAAACAGTATTTACAAAGGGAAAAAGAAAAGGCAGCATGCCACTGTGATGCTCTTAGAAAAGGTGGCATGTCACTATGATGCTCTCAACTCCCTTTATGTTTTTGTTCTGGGAGCACAGCATAATTTCTGCAGGCTTTCTGCCCTCTGTTGTTTGTAAAAGACAGCAAAGAGCAGCTCCTGAGAGACACCATGAACATACAAATTGCCCTCCCCAGCCACTTCTGGGGAGACTCAGGTCCCTAGAAACTGCTTGCCTGGAACTTACCTTTCCTTTGAGGGACCCTGTTATATTATTTTTCAAAGAGAATAGAGAGCCCTTCTGGAAGCTGTTTAGGTTCCTACAAAAGATAATCATTATAATCATCTTGCCCAAATTTATATTACAAATGACTTTTAAAACCCAGTGAGAAAGTCTGTTTATTTTTTATTCAAATTGCATCATCTCCTTCCCACAAATAAATTAAACTTGAGGTCTCTACCCAGCTTGAAAAAATATCTAAGCCACACATGGAGTCTCAACACTTGACAGGCTAAATCTAAAGGATATGGGCTCCAGGTCAGCATGAGCTGAATTGTGAGACCCCATCAAAAAAAAATCCAGGAAGACACTGTGCATGAATATATTCCTGTATTATATATCTGTTCCTCCCTTCTAACTAAAAAGATACATATTTGATATGTTTATATAATCACATTACTGCATATAAATTATATGATATATACTAATATATTATTATGAGATTGTATAATTATATATTTAGAATACAGACGTATTTATATTTAGAATATAGATATATAAAATATATATGTGTTACATTATATAATATATAGTAATAATATGACTATATACTGATATATGATCTTATATGTTTCTATAGAATAGTCAAATATATATTATATCTTTTGAATATAGAAGTACATCTATAAAATCTATATGATTATAGCATTACATACTATATATGACATAATTATAATTGTGTGATTATAAGTACTGGTTTTAGAACTCATTGGTAGATCATTTGCCTTAAATTCAATCCCCAATACTACCAAAAATTCCTCATATAATTCTACAATATAGGTATTATAGATGAATATACATGTTATATGTAATATTACATATATATGTTACTTGGTTGTAAACAGAAGGAAGTGGGGAGGGAGGGAGGAAGAGGTGGAAAGAGGAAAGGAAGGAGGGAAAGAAAGACGGAAGAAGACTGGTTGATTTAAATGTGTGTATATATACACATATACATATGTACATATATATATACATTTATACATATATACAACTTTTCTTGTCGCTGTGACAAAATACCTGAGAAACTAACTGGAGGAAAGAGGAGTTCATTTTGGCTCACAGTTTGAAGGTACAGTTAGTCCATTATGATCATAAGGGCAGAAACTTGAGGCAGCCAGTCACGTTGCATCCACAGTCAGGAAACAGAGATGAAGGCCGGAGCTCATCTCACCTTCTTCTTTTTATTCAGTCCAGGACCCCAGCCCATTCAAAGTAGATCTTACTTTTTCACTGAAACCTTTCTGGAAATGCCTTCAGAGACATATCCAGAGCTGTGTTTCCATGGTGACTCTGAATCTAATCTAACAATGAATGTTAACCACCACACTATATTTCCCAAATTCTTGCCAACACTTTTCGAACCAGCTTCTAACTGGCCTTTGCAACCTATACTTACTCTCATATATGTGTTTATTCTGCTTGTTTTAGAGATTGGCAGAAAGTCTTGATGTGCTTATTTTACAAGTAATGAATGGTTTAGTTCCACTTATATTTCCTCTGTGACCAAGGGCAGGCAGGGGTTGGCAACTACTGTCTGTGAAGAGCTAGATGGTAAATTTTTCAGGTTTTCTGGTCCACACATTATCTGTGGTAGCTACTCAGCCATGCTGTTGCAACTGATTACAGGTTTAAAAGTATACTGATCAGTGAAAGTGGCTAATCTGAAAACATATTGGGGCTGGGAAAATGGCTCCATAGGCAATGTACTTGCCTTGCAAGAAGAGGACCCAAGTTAAGTCCCAGAACAGAGCATTATGGTACATGCCTATAACCCCAGTGCTAGGGGGAAATAGAGCTGGGAAGAGCCCTGGCCAACCAACATAGTTCATTCAGTCAGGGAGTTCCAGTTTCAGTGAAAGACCCTGTCTCAAACATACAAGGTAGAGAGCAATTGAGGAAAACATCTAACATACCCAAACACATGTATACACATATGAGCATGTACACACACTCACAAAAAGGCAATATAATCTACATTCTAGTCCAAGTTGTGACGTGCTAAAATACTCTGACTAAAAGGAAACTTTAAGAGGAAAGGGGTCTATCTGGCTTACAATTCCATACAGTCCATGTGTTACAAATTGGTCCTCATAATCTCATAGGGAGTGGCAGTATTAGGAGGTGTGGCTTTGTTGGAGTGGGTATGGCCTTGTTGGAGGAAGTGTGTCAGGGTTTTGAGGTTTCCTATGCTCAGAATACCACCCAGCGTCTCTTCCCAGTCAACTTCCTGTTGCCTGCAAGCCAAGATGAAGCCAGCACCACATCTGCCAGCACACCACCATGCTCCCTGCCATGATGATAATGGACTGGACCGCTGAAACTATAAGGGAGCCACTCCAATTAAATGTTTTCTTTATAAGAGTTGCCCTGGTCACAGTGTCTCTTCACAGCAATAGAAAATCCTAACTAAGACGTCCATCACTGAGGAAGTCAAGGCTGGAACTTGAAAGCAGGCCTGCTTGCTATTCTACATATCATTACATCCAGCCAAGGACCTTACTTCACAGTCAAAGAACTGTGGCAAGAATGATGGAAGATGCTGCTTGCTAGCTGCCAAGCTGTTTTATACTCTGCTAGCTTTCTTATACAGTTCAAGATGACCTGCTCAGGAAATGGTGCTACCCACAGTGGGCTGGGCCCTCCTTTATAAATTCAAAATCAAGACAATACCCCACAGACGTGTCCACAGGCCAATTGAGCTAGGCAATTTCTCAGCTGAGGCTCTTTTCCCAGATCATTCTAGGTTATAACAAGATGACAGTTAAGGCTAACCAGGACATTGTATGGCTCCGATTTTATCATGCTGTGGGAAGAACAAAACTACAAAGACAGTAAAAATATTTAAAAATCAGTGGTTTCTAGGGCCTGAGGAAAAATGAATGGGTAAAGTGGCAGGGGGTCTTTAGTGCTATGAACAACTGTGTATCATACTGGCATGGTGAATACAGGTCATTATCCATCTGTCAACCATTATAGAATATACAATACAAGTGGTAGCCAATGTCAACTCTGTAGTAAATGGATTCATCCTATAAGAGTATATCTATGGCACATAGTGAAAAAATGAATAAATATTTTCTCCAAAAGAAATGGAAAATAAGACAGGTGCTCTTTTCAAAAACTAAAATAAAATAATTTAAAAAAAAAACCAAACACAGAATTACTATATAATCTAGCAATACCACTTCCAAGTGCATGCCTAGAACAGTGGAAAGCAGGAACCTGGAAGCATATGTGTACAATTATGTACTTAGCAAAATTATTTCTACACTAAAAACAGAAGGACTGCAAAGTACTCACTGAGAAGCAAAAGGCTAAACAAAATGTGATTAATCTGTACACTGGAACTTTACTCTGCCTTTAAAGGAAATAAATTATGAATTATAGTACAACAAGGATGAACCTTGGAGACATTATGTTAAGTGAAATAACTCCATCACAAAAGGACAGTATGGTTACATATGTTGTGGTTTAAATGAGAAATGTCCACCATAAGCTCACGTGTTTGAACACTAGGTCACCAGACAGTGGTGCTGTTTGGGAAGGTTGTAGAACTTTTAGGAGATGGAACCTTGCTGTAGGAAGTAGGTCATTGAGGGAAAGCCTTGATGTTTGTGGCTCTTCCCCATTTCCTGTTCCCTTTCTGCTTCCTAAGTGTGGGTGCCATGTGATCAGTCAGCCTCTTGCTCTGGCCACTACTTTCCGTACTGCTGCCATCCCTTCTCCATCATATAGGATGATTCCCTCAGACTGCAATCTAACACAAAACCTGTTCTCTTTCCATTGTTTCCAGTCAGGTATTTGGTTGCAGCAGGAGAAAAAAACGTGAAAGTTGGATTTATAAAAACGGAGAATAAAATAGAACAGGAAGTTTCTATTTCATGATCACAGAATTTCTATCTGGGAGGACGGAAAATTCTAAAGATGAATGCGAATGAGAGAAGACAATAATATAAATTATCTGCATCATAAAATGGCTGATATGGTAAATTGTATAAGTATTTTACTGTAATTAAACATTTTGTAGACATGAAGCACTGTAAATGGAGGAACAAATAGTATGTCATTATAAAATTCTCAATAAGCAAGTGATTTTAAAAGTGATTTAAAAATATGGGATCTGGTGAAATAGCTCAGCAGTTAAGAGCACTGGCTGCTCTTCCAAAGGACCTGGGTTCAATTCCCAGCACCCGCTTAGCAGTTTACAACTGATATGGAAATAAAGGATATAGCTATGATAGGATAAAAGGATGGATTGTTGAAACTACTTTTAAAGAGCAACTTGTTAAAAATGTTTTACATTGGTATAGATTTTAGTTTATTGATACAAATTTAAAGTTAATTTTGTTATACTGTATGTATATTTCTACTCTTGCTTAAGATATTATGTTTATGTAATTCATTTAAACTGTAATGGATAATTAAGAAATACAGATTAATAATTAGTCTTCTATGATAGTCAAGCTTATAGTCATGTTAAGTTTTCTAGGTATACATAGATATAATTCAATTAGGTAGATAATCTTCAAACACTTCAAAGACCTACAGAATATGACATTTAACATGTTTTAAAAACTTAGACTTTCCTGGACAATGAGACATGTCTGCTCCTGGCAGCACCAATTTACTTCATAGAGAAAGATGGGTGTCAAAGACACTCCATATGGAGTTTATCTTCTTCTTGGCAAAAATAGCCATTTGGGCAAGAAACTGTTCTTGCCTGGGCTGATTGACGAAATGTTGTATCAACTGCACATACAGGACCCATAGGAAACTGACCACTCAATTTGCCAAAAAAAGGCGAAATGGTCCTTTAGGTTCCTGCTTCACAGAGGAGACTGCCAGACATTCTACAAGACACAGAGAGAAATGATTGAGAGACTCCAGGCCTATGGGCTGAAAATGGACGCCCCAACATTGCAGAAGAACTTTAAGTGACTGTCCAGGTAGCCATCTGTCTCTGTCATTCTAGATTTTTGGAAGTTGCTTACAATGCACTTCCCTTTTTACTTAGGTAATATTATATCCTTCTGGGGTCTTTGATGTAGTTCAAGACTAAATAGTTATAATTTTCCTTAGTTATAATAAAAGATAAATTAGATATGAAACCTTAGACTCACAAATATAGGATACATAGGATATCTTCTTTAATTTTGCCAAATACAAATAGACTAGATATTATAACTATAATTCTTGCTTGATAATTGTGTTGTTATATGTAATTTTACTATGTTGCAGTTAAAAACCTTCCTTTTAAATAGAAATAAAAAGGGGAAATGATGGATGATATCCTTCTGTATGCTGTGAATATGTGTTGCTCTGATTGGTTGATAAATAAAGCTGTTTGGCCAATGGTGAGGCAGAATAGGGTTAGGCGGGACATTCTAACTAGAGAGGAAGAAGGAGAAAGGCAGAACAGAAGAGACACTGCCAGCTGCCACCGTGAAAAGCAAGATATAAAGATACCGACCGGTAAGCCATGAGCTATGTGGCAAAGTATACATTTACAGAAATGGGTTAATTTAAAATGTAAGAGCTAGATAACAAGAAGTCTGCCATGGCCATAGTTTAAAAATAATATTAGCCTGTGTGTTTATTTGGATCTGAGCAGCTGGAGGACCAGTGGGTGAGAGAAATTTGTTCTGACTACAGGTCAGGAGGGACACAGGAAAACTTCCAACTACAAATCAACTGTCTATAACTCCAGTTCCAGTGGATCTGGCACCCTCACATAGACATACAGACAGGCAAAACCCAAATGTACATAAAAACAAATCTGTTTTTTAAATGCTTGTGTATGCCTGTGTATGGTACATGTATGTGTTCTTATATGCATGTGTATATGTACAAGTGCATATGCATGAGTTTGCATATGCATATGCATAGGCCAGAGGTATACATTAGGTGTTTTCCTTAGTGATTCTCCACCTCATTTTTTAAAACAAGGTCTTTCACTGAGCCAGAAGCTCATCAGTTATTCTAGACAGACTGGATAATGAGTTCCAAGATCCTCCTATCTCTGCCTCACCAGCACTGGGATTACTGGTGCATACCACTGTGCCCTGTGTTTTACATGGGTTCTGGGGATCAAACTCAGGTTCTCATGCTTGCGCAGATAACACTTTACTGACTTAGCTCTCTCCCCAACCACTGTGTCTGTTTTGAAAATAGAATTTCAAAATGATATACCTTACACTTTCAGTGGACCAAGCACTGCAATTCAGTTACACAAACTTCCAGGGGCTAGAAAGGAAAAACAAGTAAGCAGCCTTTTCAGGATACATTGATGGGTCTTTTTTTTTTTAACAAGAGAGGAACTCATCTGCTATCTTATTTCTGAAATATTTACACTCCAGCTTTTCAAAGACAGGTTTGTGGTCTGTGCTCCCTAAAGAGATAGCACCAGTATCTTTGGGGCTGAATTGGACTCAGTAGAAGCAACCATCACTCTGGAGGTTTTGCTGTTCAGACAGCAAGTGGTCACCTGTCTGCTAGTAAAATCTTGAAAAGCTAGGAAGAGCTGTCCAATTTGGGGCTGATGAAGTCTTTGGAAAGATAAACCACACATTGTCAAAAACGTGCTAGATCTCTGCATAATAACTACTTGCCTGGAATGCATAGAGATTTTCCTCTTAGAAGTGTTTATCTGGCTGGCCTAGTAATTGTTTTTATTTCTCATCAAAGACTTTGCAAAAAAAAAAAAAAACAGGATGTATGCAGAATGAGACAATGATAAAAATCATTTAAAGTACTTGGGGAAATCCTAGAATCCCCAGGAGAAAATACAATTACATGAGAGTACAGCCCTAGTGTAGTTCTTTTTATTTTACCAGATGTACAATGCCTCTCAGGTTTGATTTCCTACCTGATCTTACTTCTAAAGGTAAGATTACCCTGAAAATCACTTTTTTAATTGTTTTGTCTGTTTCACACCAAATTGCGTGTTGCAGCAAAATTTTTACTGATTAAAGAAAATTACATGGACTCAGTCTAAGATTATTTTGTAAATATGACTTAAATTATACTTAAAGATGGCAACTTTAAGCCATGAATTTATCTATGTCCCTTTCCAAAGTTGGCTCAGAGGGCAGCCAGCCACCATGTTATGAGGCTGTTCAAGCATCCCCATGGAAAGTCCACACAGGAAGAAATAAAGCTGCCAACATCAAGCTGTGAAAGAGCCAAGATGGAAGCAGATTACTCAGCAAGGCTTCAGATGATCTTATCTCCACATGACATTATTCTGCTATCTTGCAAACAACGCTAAGTCACAACTGCCACATGGAGCAGCTGCTGAATTCCCAACCAGCATAAACCTTAAGAAATAATAATAAGTGATTGTCCTTTGAAACAGCTACATGCAGTATTCCAGAAATGAAAGTTGGACTGAATACATCTGTTAGCTAGTACTTTGCAACAAATAACTCTGTAAACCTTAAAGCAGTGCTTCTCAAACTTCCTAATGCTGCAGCCCTTTAATACGGTTCCTCGTGTGGCGGTGACCCCCAACTATAACATCATTTTCATTGCTACTTCATAACTATAATTTTGCTACTGTAATGAATCATAATGTAAATATTTTTGGAGACAAAGGTTTGCCAAAGGGGTTGCAACCCACTGGTTGAGAACCAATGTCTTAAAGCAACAAGCTTTCAGTATCTCTCAAAGCACTGTGACTCTACTTGAAGACTTAACTAAGGAGGCATCTGCTTCTGATATTACAGAGTTGTTAGTGGGGCTAGGTTTCCCACTGAATCCCCAATGCTAGCTCAGAGGGCAGCTAACTACCATGCTGTGAGATGCTTTCAGATGGTGGGCAATTAAGACTGAGTCTCAAAGCCAGAACTAGAAATAAAGTTGGCTAGAAGATGAATGTTACAATCTTTTATAAAGCAGTCACCTGAATGGTAAGCCATCAGGTTCCAAATGAAAGAAGCAGAGCACCAAGTCAGCCTGCATTCAAGATGAGAAGCAGGAGTGAATTAAACAAGTTCATGGATGAGTATCATTATGATGTGGTAATCATAAGTCATCCTAAAAGTCTGCCTAATGTTATTGAACGTATATAAAATAACATACACCTGGCAGTGGTGGCCCA
Organism: Peromyscus nudipes; assembly: GCA_902168325.1. NCBI lineage: Eukaryota > Metazoa > Chordata > Mammalia > Rodentia > Cricetidae > Peromyscus > Peromyscus nudipes. The sequence continues at coordinate 29,076 of CABHPH010142165.1, read as the reverse complement.
TGCCTTTAATCCCAGCACTTGGGAGGCAGAGAGGCAGGTAGATCTCTGAGAGTTCAAGGCCAGACTGGTCTACAAGCGAGTTCCAGGACAGCCAGGACTACACAGAGAAAACTTATCTCCAAAAAATAATAGATGGATGGATGGAGAGAGAGACACACACACAGAGAGAGAGAGGGAGAGAGAGAGAGAGAGAGAGAGAGAGAGAGCGCAAATAAATAAAAGCATACATATTGATTTTTACAACCTAGAGTTTAACAAAATGGACTTTGGAGCTACTTTTAAGTCTGCCTAAACTTAGATTACTTAACCATTTGGTGTCTCAATTACCCATATGTAAAATGGCAATTATAATAATACCATCAAAACATAAAATATTATTGGTTTAGGAATGGACCATCAATAAACGGAAAATCTGTGGTGACCATTTTGTAGGTTTCTTTATATCTGCAGGCTTTTCTACAAATACCAAATGGCACATTCCCAAGTTACATAAATGTCTGTGGAATTGGGAGAAACCACAGTGGGCCTGGGGCTAGAGAGATGGCTCAGTGGTTAAAAGCACTAACTATTCTTTCAGAGGACCAGGGTTTGATTCCCAGCACCCACATAGTGGCTCACAACCATCTGTTGTTCCAGAACTAGGGAACGTGATGCCCTCTTCTGATCTCTGCAAGTACTAGGTATGTGCATGGTGCACAGATATACATGAAGTCAAAACATCCACACACAATAATAAAAATTAATAAGAATAACAGCAAAAATAGTAGTAATAATAATATAGTTCCAGCCGGGCGTTGGTGGCGCACGCCTTTAATCCCAGCACTCGGGAGGCAGAGGCGGGAGGATCTCTGTGAGTTCGAGGCCAGCCTGGGCTACCAAGTGAGTTCCAGGAAAGGCACAAAGCTACACAGAGAAACCCTGTCTCGAAAAACCAAAAAATAATAATAATAATAATAATATAGTTCCACAGGATTTGCCTTATTAGAACTTCAAGGATGGGGCTAATTTGAAATATAATTTTTATGATAGTTTTAGTAGAGGTATCCTGCATGAGTAGATAATGCTGTTCCCAAGGCACAGGTTATTGAAGGAGCATCCCAGTGCCAGGTGTGTGACACTGGCCTAGAAATAACTAGTCAGAAAGCCCCCCATATACCCCCCAAAAACTATACAGGCTATGGATACTACCTTTGGTTGCCTACCATAACTAGATGGAAGATGGTATTGTGGAAGACAGCACATGTTCTGGCTACAGGACACAGAGAAATCATGCTGGAACTGCATTAGAAGCTCCTCTCTCCTGGCTAGGTTTCATAATTTGGGGGAAGTGTTACACAGGCCACTGGGGAAGAAAAGTCATCAATAGTTGTACCCAGCAGTAGATCCTGCATGCTACAATACTGACCTGACAGACAAGATGTGCCCAAATGCAAGAGTGGCATAGATGTTATGGGGGTAACAAATAACTTTCTGGTTCTATTTGAGGTCCATTTCAAAAGAGGAAATTCATGACTGCTACCATAAATCTGGTCAAAATCCCACATCTCTAGAGGTTATAAGCCTTAGAGGTTAAACCTACTGCTGTTGTCTTGATAAATAGGCATGGTCTCAAACTGTCTTCTAAATATTTATGTTTATATCCATAGATTTGTGCTGCTCTCAGCCTAGGTTGGAGAAAATTCTATTTGTAATAGGCAAAGGTTAATACAGAAACTCATATGTGGTTAAAGTTGAATGCTCAGTCCTGACTGGGACATTATATCATCCTTGCCCAAGGCTCAAAAAACCACTCAGAAGAAGAGCTGAAAGAGTGTAAGAACTCGAGGATGGAGAGGAGAATGGTGAAACTCTGTCTTTGGATATAACAGGAACATTGCAATCATGAACTCACAGCAGCTTTGGCCACCTGTACAAGATCTAGAGACAAAAAAGACATGAGATCAGGAGGGGGACTAGTTTGGAAGAAGAAGGGATTAGCAGGACTGAGAAAGAGATCAAAGACAGTAATAATGGTGCATAGGATCAAAATACACTTTATACATTTATGAAATTTTAAAAATAATAACTCTCCCCAAAAGTCAGGCTTAATGCTATAGCCTTGCAATCCCAGTGTAGGGGAGGGAGAGGCAGATAGATCCCTAAAACTCACTGGCCAAGCCAGTCTAGCCTAATTGGCAAGACCCAGGTCCTAATGAGAGATCCTGTCTAAAAAATAAAAGGGTGGCAAGAAAAAATAAAGAAAAAAACTAACATAAATTAAGAAAAATGAAAAAATCAGAAAAAGGTTTAATTTTTAGTTTAAAAAAAACAAGCTAGATGGCACATGAAGAATGACAGCCAAGGTTGACACAGCTTCCACATGCACACAAACACTTGTGTAGATTAAATGCATTAGTAGTTAACTCCAAGACTCCAATAATGCACCAGTATCACATTAAACAAAGAAATAAATGCACTTCCCTTTGGAGTTATTTAACTGAGTCCAGATTTGAATTCTCTACTTCATACTCCGTGTCTTCCATCTGTTGTCTGTTGTATGAGTCTAAATCTGTGCCTGTGTGAGGGTTGTCTTGTGAATCTGTCTGTGTTGGTGTCTCCTCCTGTGTTCAAGTCCTTGTGTGTGTGTGTGTGTGTGTGTGTGTGTGTGTGTGTGTGTGTGTCCATAACAAAGGGCTTCACCCTGTCTATTGAACAGCATAGAAAGTGTCACATGAGGAAGGAATGAGTGATAATCTTTCACAGAGTTTTACAAGTAACTAAGTCAATGGCCCCAACTGATCCCAAATGACCCAGACAACAGTACTACATACATTATTGTTTATCAAGCAATAGCCAAATGTTGTGTTCAACTTTTATAGTGGATATTCATTTTAGAAGATTGCTTTCAACTTCTGTATTTACAGCTTTCAACAAATAATACACATGCATTATTCTTGGTGGTAGGCATGAAAGAGTACTAAAGATTACAGCTATGTATTAGCTTGAGTTGTAAAAGTTGATTGCATGGGAAATCCAAGGCAAGTACTACAGTTGGTTGCTACATTGGTCTCTTAAAAGCAGGTTAAACAAACAGGCTGAGTACACAGTAGGATAGCAATCTCAAGTGACCTCAAGATGTACTATTGACTTTGGCTGTGAGGTCCAGCAAAAGTTCCGCTCTCTTAGAATGTAAGAGATATTTACACAATATTGCATTGCTACACATACCTATACGCATGCACTCACACATACATATATGAACATGTTCATGCAAACATGAACATACACATGAACATGCACACAAACACATGCATACACATAAATATGCATACATACACACACCAAAAAGAAAGAAAAGTCAAGGACAAAAAAAATATACTTCAGTAAGAAAAAGCAACCACTCAACAAAACGAGAGGAAAGGTGTTGCATTTCTGCAGTGACAACGTAGGTCAGCTGATAGTGGAGGAATGACGGGGACATTCTACAGGAGAGAATGTGACATCCACTCAAGACGATATTCAAGCCAAGAAGTAGCAGAGAGCTGTTCACCAATAAGAAAGAGCTCAGTGACACAGGCCCATGAGCACTCTTGATGAGTCCACTTGAAGATGAACTTGAGACTCATAAGAGGACAGAGAACTAAAGGCTTCAGGATGGAGAATCCACAACCACCCAATAGGCAAGATACAAAGAATGCACTTCAATAGACATTTTAAACAACTGTCGGGAGGAGGGCTGCTAAGAATAATATCACTGTTTCATAAACCAGCACAGCATGAAAGCAGTATAGAAATGAAGAGAACCACAAGGGAAGATGGGAACAAGTCTAAAATGACTAATGTCTTGATTTCATAACATGGCATGTAATATGAATATGGGGCCTGAAATACAGGCAGAAACTGTGTTTCAAAAAGGTGATAAGTGATTGAGGAAGGTGTCTAATGTTGACCTCTGACCTACACACACACACACACACACACACACACACACACACACACACACACATGCACATACAGGTCCACATAAATAAACATATGCTTACATACTCTGCACCAAATAATGGCAATAATAAAACTGAAAACTGTAATTCAAAAGCAAATAATGTCTGTAACTTGTTAATAGTATCCATCATTTTATTTATATGATGGTATATCTTTATAATTCTTTTTATAATATGAAGGATTTTTATATAAAGGACAGTACCTTTATAACACTGTATGATCCATACAGAACCTACCAAAAGAAAAATTTCAGGAAACTACGTCTCCATCTTTAATTCTAGCATTATCCCAGGATCCCATGATGGTGAAAGATGGCAGCAGCACCACCACCACCACCAGCAGCAGCAGCAGCAGCAACAAAATCCATGTACTCACCAACAAGGAGGAGGGCAGGCAAAACAGCCCTGATTTTCCCTCAGCCTCCTTATCCATGGGCGGCCTCCACTCTACTGCCCACTCTGGGAAAAACTCTTCTCTCTTCATTCAATCTTTTCAGGAAATATCCTCACAGAACTCAGATCTAATTAAATTGAAGCCAAGATTAGCATCACACAGGACCCTTACAAAACATTTAGTTTGGTGGTCATCTGCCATAGGTGGCATGTCCTACTCGTTGGTGGTAATTTGTAGTTTGCTTTTTATTTTATTATTTGTGGAGTTTTATGTTGCTTAATCTTTGTTGCTGTTCCAGGAAAAAAGTCTCCATGGTGTCACATGCTCAGCTTCATTCAACCATTTCTATTGTACTCCAAGTACTGCTCAGAATGTGAATTCTTTTCATTTAGGACAGCCAAGGATTGCCAAAGCACAGAGAAGAAGCTGAGGGTGGGTTTTATTTTTAGTTCTCTCCCTTCTTTCTAACTGGAAGCCTCCTTCAGAAATGTTATCATCATATTTATGAAGCAAAGCATTTCAATTGTGCTCCAGGAAAGTCAGATTTTGCCTTTTATGGAAAAATCCATTTTTAACCTTTTATTGAAAATAGATTTTTTATACACTATATTATGATTGTGGTTCCCCTCCCCCAACTCCTCCCCACTCCACACACTTTCTTTCTCCCTCTCATTACAATATAAATAGGCATCTAAAATAAATGAATAATATTAATATAAAAATAAAATAAAATTAAAACAAACTAGAAGAGGACAAAATGAACAACCAGAAAAAAAACCAAAGAAAAAGCACAAGAAACACATACAAATGTAGAGACACACACATTCGCACACACAGAAATCCCATAAAAACAAAATCAGAAACTATAATATATAAGCAAAAGATCTGTAAGGTTTTTTAAAAATAGCCCAGACAAAGCATTGTGAGAAAAAAAAAAAAAACCTCCCAAAATAGCACTGAATTTGCTTTTTGTTAGTCGTCTACTGCTGGGCACAGGGCCTGCCCATCAGTGTGGTTTGTGTCTTAGTGTTCTATTACTGTGATGATACACCATGACCAAGGCAACTCTTTTTTTTTCCCCCAAGACAACTCTTATAAAAGAAAACATTTAATTAGGGGCTTGTTTACACTTTCAGAGGCTTGGTCCATTATCATCAAGGTGGGGAGCACAGTCAGACATGGAGCTGGAGCAGTAGCTGAGAGCTACATCCTGTTCCACAGGCCAAAAGAGAGAGAGAGACAGACAGACAGACAGACAGACAGACAGACTGGGCCTGGAATGTGCTTTTGACAGCTCAAAGCCAACGCCTAGTAACACACTTCCTCTAACCAGATCACATCTCCTAATCTTTCTAATCCTATTAAAGAGTCCCGCTCCACTGTGGCTAAGCATTCAAATAAAAGAGCCTTTGGGGACCATTCTTATTCAAACCACCACACTGTGCATAACCTGTGGGACTCTATTGGGGAAAACTAATTTTTACTTTGCAAGTGGTCATCAATAGCTTCTAGGTTAAGGATGGGGGCCTGTGTCCATTTCCACTTTAAGCACTGGGACCCCATCTGGCTTAGACTGTGCAGGCCCTGTGCATGCTGCACAGTCTCTGTTAGTTCATAAGTGTGTCAGTCCTGTTCTGCCTAGAATGTCTTGTTTTCTTGGTGTCCTCCATCCCCTCTGGCTCTTACAATCTTTTCACCTCCTCTTCTGCAGGGTTCCCTGAGCTCTGAGTAGAGGGAATTGATGGAGACATCTCATTTAGTGTTGCAAGGTCTCTCACTGTAAACATCAGCCAGTTGCGACTCTGTATTTGTTCCCATCTACTGCAGGAAGAAGCTTCTTTGATGATCGCTGAACAAGGCATTGATTTATGAATATGACAGAATATTATTAGGAGTCATTTTATTGCTAAGTTTCTTTGGCAGAAAATAGTATTTGCCTTTCCGGTATGTTCCTGGCCTATCTAGTCTCAGGTTCATGGCCACCCAATCAGATAGAAGCATGGGTTCCATATCATGGAGTAGGTCTTAAATGCAATCAGATGTTGGTTCATTACTCCCACAATCTTTGTGCCACTATTGCACCAGCCTATCTTGCAGGCAGGTCACCATTGCAGATCAAAGGTTTTGTACCTGGGTTAGCGTTTACCTTTCTCCTCTGGTAGCCTGCAGAGTACCTTCCAGTACCATGAACACTAGTTAGTAAGGGTGAAGGTTCTAGGTAGTCACCAGATCAACTTCTCCATATTAAATAAGTTATATAGGTGTTGTCATCAGTCATACAGCCTTGCCATCTGTTTGTGGTAATAGTCTGTGTTGTTTGGGGGTTCTCATGTGGACCTTTTGGCCAATAACTCAGTTATACAACCCATTCCTTGTACTGGAGGTTTCATTTGGTGATGAGAGATGTCCGTTTGGGGCTCCATCTCCCCCATTATTTGGTGATTCCATTTAGATCTTCTTCATATGTGTACATATTTTTAGGAAGCTTCTACTGTAGTATTAGGTTACCATATGAATACTCAAATGGACCTTAGTTTTAACTGTCCCTCCCCTTATTCCCTCTGTCCCCTTTTTCCTCCCCCTTCCCATTTGACCCTCCTGTTCTAGTCACCTTGTGACCTGCATCCGTTTATTATTATCTATTCTATTTCCCCTTCCTAAGGAAATCCTGCTCTCATCCGTAGTCCCTTACTGTATACCCAACTTGTATGCATTGTAACTTGTTTATCAAAGACCTAACCACTAACACTGACATATAAGCAAATACATACCATATTTGTATTTTTGGATATGGGTTATCTCCTTCAGGGTGATTTGTTTCTAGCTCCATCCATTTACCTACAAATTTCATGGTTTCATTTTTTTTACAACTGAGTAATACCCCATTATGTAAATATAGCACATTTTCTTTATCCACTCATCCATTGATGAAAGGCTGTTTCCAAATTCTGGCTATTATGAATAGAGCAGCAATAAACATATTTGAGCAAGTGTCTTTGTGATTGGATGAAGTGACATTGGAGTATATGCCCAAGAGTGGTATACCTGGGTCTTGAACTAGCTCAATTCCTAGGTTTCTGAGGAACAATCACACTGATTTCCACAGTGGCAGTATGAGTTTTCACTCCCACCAGCAGTGGATGAGTGTTTCTCTTACCTCATATCCTCACAAACATGAGTTGTCATTTGTTTTATTGATCTTGACCATTCTGACTGGTGTAAGATAAATCTCAAAGTAGCTTTAGTTTCCCTGATGACTAAGGGCGTTGAACATTTCATTTCTTTAAGTATTTCTCATCCAGTTTTGATTTCTCTTTTGAGAACTAACCTTCTCCCTCTCCCTTTCTCTCTCTCTCTCTCTCTCTCTCTCTCTCTCTCTCTCTCTCTCTCTCTCCTTAGATCTGTACCCCATTTTTAATTGGGTTGTTTTCTTGATATCCAGCTTTTTGGGATCTTTATATATTTTTAGATATTAGCCCTCTGTCAGATATGTAGTTGGTCAAAATCTTTTCATGTTCCTCAGCCTGCTGCTTTAGCCAAATGATATTGTCCTTTGTCTTACAGAACTTTTCAGTTTCATGAAGTCCCATTTACTAGCTGTTGATCTTAGCACCTGTGCTATTGGTGTTCTGTTCAGGAAGTCTTCTCTGTGCCAAGCCCCACTTTCTCTTCTATCAGGTTCACTACATCTGGTTTGATGTTGAGGTCTTTGATCCACTTGGACTTGAGTTTTGTGCAAGGTGACAGATATGGATCTATTTGCATTTTTCTACATACAACAATTCAGCTTGCCCAGTACCAGTTGCTAAAGATGCAATCTTTTTCTCAGTGTCTGTTTCTGGTTTTCTTTATCAAAAATCAGGTATCCATGGGTGTGTGGACTTATGTCTGGGTCTTCAATTCTGTTCCATGGATCAACATGCTTATCTATTTTTGTGCTATTTTACTTAGTATTCCTTATTTTTTATTACTATAGCTCTGTGATACAACTTGAGACTGTGGATGGTCATACCTCCAGCAGTTCTTTTATTATTCAGGATTGTTTTAGCTACCCTGGATTTTGTGTGTGTGTGTTTTCACATGAAGCTGAAAATTGTCCTTTCAAGTTCAGTGAAGAATTACGTTGGAATTTTGATGGAGATTAGCATTGAATCTGTAGATTGTCTTCGGTAAGATGACCATTTTTACTATGTTAATCTTACTGATCCATGATCATGGGAGAACTTTCCATTTTCTGATATTGTCTCCAATTTCTTTCTTCAAAGACTTGAAGTTTTTATCATACAAGTCTTTCAGTTGATTTTGTACAGTTATCCCAAGCTATTTTCTATTATTTGAGGCTATTGTGAAAGGTGCTGTTTCCCTGATCTCTTTCTCAATCCATTTGTCATTTGTATATATGAAGGCTACTGATTTTTGTGAATTAATTTTGAATCCAGCTACTTTGCTGAAAGTATTTATCAGCTGTAGGAGTTCCTCACTAGAATTTTTAGAGTCACATATGTATATTATCATGTCATCTGAAAATATAGATACTTTTACTTCTTCCTTTGTAATTTGTATCCCATTGATCTCTTTTTGTTGTCTTATTGCTTTAGCTAAAACTTCAAGTACTATATTGAATAGGTATGGAGAGAGTGAACACCCTCATCTTATTCCTCATTTTATTTATTTATTTATTTATTTATTTATTTATTTATTTATTTATTTATTTATTTATTTATTATGTATACAGTGTTCTATCTGCATGTACCCCTGCAGAAGAGGGCACCAGATCTCATTACAAATGGTTGTGAGCCACCATGTGGTTGCTGGGAATTGAACTCAGGACCTCTGGAAGAGCAGTCAGTGCTCTCAACCTCTGAGCCATCTCTCCAGCCCCTTATTCCTCATTTTAGTGGAATTTCTTTGAATTTCTCTCCATTTAATTTGATGTTGGCTATATGTGGTGATATATTGTGGACCCTAATAAACTTGCCTGAAGATTAGAGGACAGAGGCAGTCATTAGATTAGACATGGAGGTCAGGCAGTGTGGCACACACCTTTAATCCCAGCACTTGAGATCTCATGCCTTTTCTTGGGAAGCACACATGCCTTTAATCCCAGGAAGTAATATGGCAGGGCAGAGAAAGGTATATAAGGCATGATGAAACAGGAACTCACTCTCTTTAGGCTGAGGATTTTGTAGAGGTAAGAACTAGTGGCTGGCTGTTCTGCTTCTTTGATCCTCAGGCAAGTTTATTAGGGTACACAGTATATCATCACAGCTATAGGCTTGCTGTAAACTGCCTTTATTATGTTGAAGTATGTCCCTTGTATTCCTGAGCTCTCCAGGATTTTTATCATGAAGGGGTGTTGGATTTTGTCACAGGCTTTTTCACCATCTAATGGGGTGATCCTGTGGTTTTTGCCTTTCAGATTGTATATATGGTGGATTACATTTATCAATTCATATATGTTGAATCATCCCTGCATCATGGATAATCTTTTTGATGTGTTCTTGTATTTGGTTTACAAGAATTTTGTTGAGAATTTTTGCATCTATGTTCATAAGGGAAATTGGTCTGTAAATCTCTTTGTTGGGTTTTTAATGTGGTTTAGATATCAGGGTAATTGTGGCCTCATAAAAAGAATTAGACAATGTTTCTTCTGTTTCTATTTCGTGAAATAATTTAAGGATTATTGGTGTTAATTCTTCTTTGAAAATCTGGTAGATTTTTTTGGTTGGGAGACTTTTTTAATTTATTTTATTTTATTTTACAATATAATTCAACTTTACATATTAGCCATAGATTCCCCCATTCTCCCTCCTCCCGTCCCGCCCCCCTCCCCCCGGCCCACCCCCCATTTCCATCTCCTCCAGGGCAAAGACTCCCCCGAGGGTTGAGATCAACCTGGTGGACTCAGCCCAGGCAGGTCTAGTCCCCTCCTCCCTGGCTGAGCCAAGGGTCTCTACTAAGCCCCAGGTTTCAAACAGCCAATTCATGCACTGAGCACAGGACCCGGTCCAACTGCCTGGATGCCTCCTAAACAGATCAAGCCAATCAACTGTCTCACCCATTCAGAGGGCCTGATCCAGTTGGGGGCCCCTCAGCCATTGGTTCACAGTTTATGTGTTTCCATTCGTTTGGCCACTTGTCCCTGTATTCCATCCATCCCTGGTCCCAACAACTCTTGCACACATAAACCCTCCTCCTTCTCGCCAATTGGACTCCCAGAGCTCCACCCGGGGCCTGACCGTGGATATCTGCATCTAGTTCCCTCAGTCACTGGATGGGGTTTCTAGCACGACAATTAGGGTGTTTGGTCATCCTATCACCAGGGTAGGTCAGATCGGGCTATTTCTCGACTATTGCCAGCAGTCTATTGTGGGGGCATCTTTGTGGATTTCTGTGGGCCTCTCCAGCACTTTGTTTCTTCCTATTCTCATGTGGTCTTCATTTACCATGAACATTCCTTGTGTTCCCTCTCTGTTCTTGATCCAGTTGGGATCTCCCACTCCCCCAAGTTCTCTTTCCCTCGCCCCTCGCCCCTCATTACCCCCACTCACGTCCAGACTGTTCATGTAGATCTCATCCATTTCTCCGTCATTGGGCGATCCCCGTGTCTTTCTTGGGGTCCTGTTTTCCAGGTAGCCTCCCTGGTGTTGTGAGTGGCCGTCCAGTCATCCTTGTTCCACAACTAGTATTCTCCTATGAGTGGGTACATACCATGTTTGTCTTTCTGAGTCTGGGTTACCTCACTCAAGAGGATTTTTTCTAGATCCCTCCATTTTTTAAGTAAGTTTTACTATACACACACTATGAGTATATTTTGTTTCAGAAGTAAAATGGTAATTACATAAAAATATTGTTCAAAAGTTCAATCTCTTTTCAATAAACATAAATTGAATTTTGTTTGACACTTGATACAATTTTGCTAAGTTTCAATAATAATTTAATAAAGTCCCTGTTAGCACTGTAGAGATCCCTGCACTCCTATTCTCTAACATGATATTATTTTTCCTTTTACTGAAAATAGATTTTTTTCTCATATAATATATCCTGATTACAGTTTCCCTTCCTTCTATTCCTCCCAGTTCCTCTCCACCCATTTGGATCCATCACCTTTCTGTCTCTCATTAGAAAACAAACAGACTTCTAAGGGATAATAATATTATATAGTATAGTATAGTATACTGTATTATATTATAAAAACAAACACATCAGAATAGGACAAAGCAAACAAATAGAGGAAAAAATAGCCCAAGAAAAGGCACAAGAAACAGATATAGATTCAGAGACCCACTGTTGTTTTATCTTTGGCACGGTGGCTGCACCTTAATCTACTGCTATTTCAGCCAGCAATTGCGACTCCATAGTACAGGCCACAGTCTGGTGGAAATTCTGTTTCTGCAGGAACCAGTTCCATCAAAATGTAGTTTTAACTAAATCTATATCATTCTATTTACAAATTAGACTTGAGATTCAAAGGCTGGGGTGAAAACCTGCTAGATCAGAGAGGTTGAGTAGCAACTAGCTAACCTTCTCTCCTTGCTGCTCCGCCAAAACAAAAAAAGGGCTCACTACTCAAAGTCCCTTCCTCCTACTTTCAGTGCATCTCTCTATCTCTTCCAGATGCCTTCTAATACTCCATGATTACTTTCTGTTAACTAGTTGCCAACTCAGCCTCCTGACCCAAAGTTAATTTTATTTAATTAACAATCCCCCAACAACTCATTCATTTGCATACTTAAGAATGGGTTGGGAAACTTCTAATTACTATTTCTATTTCACTAAGGGTTATAAGCCTTTTTAAAATTGCTTATCTGATCTTGATTTAACTTTGGTAAGTAATGTATATGAAGAAATTTATCCATTTATTTTAGGTTTCCCAATTTGGTGGAACACAGTTGTTTTTTTTAATACAGATTTCTTAAAGTATGTTCTTAAGATTCTCTAGATTTTCTCAGAGACCACTATCCTTCTTTTCATCTCTCATTTTATTAATATGATTCTTCTCTCTCCATTTTTTGTTAATTTGGTTAAGGATTTATCATTCTTACTAATTTTCTCAAAGAACTAACTTTTTTTTATTGATTCATTTTATTGTTTGTTTCTATTTTATTGATTTCCATACTGAATTTGATTGTTTCTTCTTGCTATTTACTCCTTTTGGGTGCTATATCTTCTTCTTGGTCTAGAGCTTTCATGTATGCCATTAAGTTACCAATATAAGAACTCTCAATTTTTTTTTTATGTAGGCACTTAGTGCTATGAACTTACCTCTAAGAATTGACTTCATTGTGTCCCAAGGGTTTGGGTATGTTGTGCTTTCATTTTCATTCAATCCTAAAATGTTTTTAATTTCTTTATTGGTTTCTATCTTGACTCATTTTTTTTATTCAGTAGAGAGTTATTCAGTTCCCATAAGTTTGTAAGCATTCTGTTGTTGATATGCAGCTTTAATCTGTGGTGGTCAATTAGGATTCAAGATGCTGTTTCTATTTTCTTGTATCTATTGAGATTTTCTCTGTGTCTAAGTATGTGGCCAATTTTGAAGAAAGTTCCATGAAATGCAAAGAATAAGGCTTATTCTTTTGTGTTTGGGTGAAATGTTCTATAAATATCTGTTACATTGATTTGGTTTATCTCTAGCATTTCTCTGTTTAGTTTTTGTCTGAATGACCTATCTATTGGCAAGAGTGGGGTATTGAAATCTCCCACTATTACTGTTTAAGGGGTCAATAGATTATTTTGCCTGTAGTGCTGTTTCTTTTATGAACTTGGGTGCCCTTGTATTTGGTTCATGGATGTCAAGAATGATAATACTTTCCTGGTAGATTTTTCCTTTGATGAGTATGTAGTATCCTTCCCTATATCTTCTAATTAGTTTTGGCTTGAAGTCCATTTTGTCCGATATTAAAATGGCTGTATTGGATTGCTTCTTGGTTCCATTTTCTTGGAATATCTTTTTCCATCCTTTTACTCTGAGGTGATGTTTATCTTTGATATTAAGGTGTGTTTCTGGGATGCAGCAGAAGAAAGGATCCTGTTTTCCAACCAGTCTGTTAGTTTCTATGTTTTTATTTGGGGAATTGAGACCATTGATGATGAGAGTTATCAGTGAGCAGTATTTGTTGATTCTTATTATTTGTGTTGTTGTTGTTGATGATGACGTTGTTATGGTATGAATTTTCCCCCTCTTTTGATTTGCTTGTCTGGGATTATTTATTCCTTGAACTTTCTTGGGTGTGACTAACTGATTATGATTGAAGTTTTCCTTTCAGTGCTTTCTGTAAAGCTATATTTGTAGATAGAATGTTTTTCTTTCTCCATCTAATGTGATTTAAAGTTTTGCTGGGTATAATAGTCTGGGCTGGTGACTGTGGTCTCTTTGAATCTCTAGAACTTCTGTCCAGGCCCTTTGGCTTTTAGAGTCACCATTGAGAAGTCAGGTGCAATTCTAATAGGTCTGTCTTTATGTTAGTTGGTCTTTATCCCTTGCAGCTTTTAATATTCTTTCTGTGTATTTAGTGTTTTGATTTTTATGTGGTATGTGGAATTAATTTTCTGGTCCAATCTACTCAGCATTCTGTAGATAGACATCTCCTTCCTTAGGTTAGGGAAATTTTCTTCTCTGATTTTATTGAAAATATTTTCTGTGCCTTTGATCTGTGTTTCTTCTCCTTCCTCTATTTCTATTTTTCATAGATTTGGGCTTTTCATGGTGTCACAGATTTCCTGGATGTTTTATGCCTGGATTAGTTTAGGTTTAACATTTTCTTTGACTGAGGTACCCATTTCTTTTATCTTTTCTTCAATGCCAAGGATTCTCTTTTCCATCTCTTGTATTCTGTTGGTGAGGCTTGCCTCTGAGATTCCTCAACTTTTACATTCAGTTTTCCCTCAGTGTGATTTTTCTTTTCCATTTTCACTTTCATATCTTGAATAGTTTCTTTCATTTTATTCTACTGTTTGTGTTTTCATGAATTTCATTTACTGATTTATTCATATCCTCTTTAATGTCCTTGAACATATTCATATTATCTATTTTGTAGTCCTTGTCTTGTATTTCAGCTATATTTCTTTATTTTATTTTATTTTTATTTTTTATTAAGAAATTTTTTATTCATTTCACATACCAACCACAGATCCCTCTTTCTTCCTTCCTCCCACCCCCCTAGACTTACCCCCTCAACCAACACCCCCATTCCCTCCTCTGACAAGGTAAGGCCTCCCACGGGGAGTCAGCAGAGCCTGGTACATTCAGTTGAGGCAGGACCAAGCCCCTCCCCCTGCATCAAAGCTCCACCATGGCAATCGGCTCCAAAAAGCCAGCTCATGCACCAGGGATGGATCCTGATCCTACTGCCAGGGGGCCCCTTAAGCAGATCAAGCTACACCACTGTCTCACTTATGCAAAAGCCCAGTCCCATGGAGGCTCCACAGCTGTTGGTCTAAAGTCCATGAGTTCTCAATAGCTTGGTTTGATTGTCTCTGTAGGTTTCCCATCATGATCTTGATGTCCCTTGCTCATAGAATCCCTCTTCTCTCTCTTTGACTGGAGTCCCGGAGCTCAGCCTGGTGCTTAGTTGTGGATCTCTGCATCTGCTTCCATCCGTTACTGGATAAAGGCTCTATGATGACAATTCAGTTATTCACTGATCTGATCACTGGGGTAAGTCAATTCAGACACCCTCTCCACTACTGTTAGTAGTCTAAGCTGGGGTCATCCTTGTGGATTCCTGGGAACTTCTCTAACACTCGGTTTCTCCCTATTCCTATGATGTCTCCCTCTATCATGGTATCTCTTTCCTTGCTCTCCCACTCAGTCCCTGTTCCAGCTCAACCATCCCATTCCCTTATATTCTTATTCCACATCCCCTACCCTCCATTGCCCCCCTCACTCCCAGTTTACTCATGGAGATCTCCTCTGTTTCCCCTTCTCCAGGTGATCCATTCATCCCTATTTGGGTCCTCCTTGTTAGCTAGCTTCTCTGGAGCTCTGGGTTGTAGTCTGGTTATCCTTTGCTTTACATCTAGTATCCACTTATGAGTGAGTGCATACCATATTTGTTCTTCTGAGTCTGGGTTACCTCACTCAAGATGATATTTTCTAGTTCCATCCATTTGCCTGCAAATTTCATGATGTCATTGTTTTTCACTGTCGAGTAGTACTCCATTGCGTGTATGTACCACATTTTCTGGGCCTACTGTGGTAGAGTTGCTGGGCTGTAATGGAGACATGTTGTCCTGACTGTTATTAATTGTGTTTTATGCTGGCATCTAAGCATCTGGGTTTCAGATTATTATAATTCTAGGTATTGATATCTGTTCTTGTCTTGTGGGTGGGTTTTCCATTCCTTGGTTTCTGTTTCCCTTTCTGGGTCTTAGGAGAGTGTGGCAGGTATGAGTCACCTGGTAGAGAGTCCTTCTGAGTTTCTACCAGTTATGGCTACTGGGGGTCCCAGTATGTGTTTCTAGGTATTAGGGACTGACACAAAGACTGGGGATGTGTTCGAGTGGGGTGGGGGTGAGATGGTCCACAGTACAGAGGAAAGCTGTATCTGCCACTAGGATCTGCAGATTCCCCATGGAGTAGAGTCAGAGAGGGAGGCCAGAGTGGTCTACATAGTGAGTTCCAGGACAGTGAAGGCTGTCAAAAAAAGAAAGAAAAGCTTCTGTGAAAAAGCTTTTAACTAACTCTACATTGAAACATTTTTGTGAAGTGTGGTTGGAGGTCAATAAAATTCAATTTATATCATCGTCCAAAGCAACCTTTCCTCTTATGAGTAAGGAGTTTCTGGCCACTGCTGCTGAGTCACAAGCTCTGTGTGTGACAGGTAAGCTCCATTGGAACAAGCTGGGGATGCTGATTTCTGCAGAAGACAGAAGAAATTGCTCTGTGCAGGTTAGACCTCTCTGTAACTGCAGAACTTGAATAGAAACGCAGCTTGAAACTGGCCAGGCGCTGACCTCCAGAAAAATGGGTACTTGAGTTCATACAGGAAGCGGGGAGGGGGTTTTCCAATGGAATCGTGAATGAGAACCTTGGAAACTCACTCAGAAAGCATTCTGGAAGTTCATACCTCCCAGTTTAGGAGTTAAGCAGGAACTGGTAGACAGTCAGGCTGGAAATGGGGGTGCCTTGATTTCTAACAGAGCACTACCTCAGCAAAGGCTCTCACAATAACAGTCTCCCTTTTTTTCCCTACTAAATGTGTAGGGCCATTGTGATGGTGAGTTTTAATTGAGTCACAATGAGAGATTGTACAGACCAAGTTATCCTGTGGGCAAGTCAATGAGGGATTGTTTTAATTGCCTTCATTGATGTGGAAAGACCCAGCCAGAAAGTGGCCAGCACCATTCCTTGGTTTCAGTTCAGACTACAGACTGTATAAGAATAGAGAAAGCTAGCTGAATACTAAGTGTGCATGCATGCATTCTCTGCTCTTGGCTGTGAATGGGACTAGTTATTTGAAGTTCCTCCCTTAACTTCCTAAGTGACCAGCTGTAACCTAGAATTGTGAGCTAAAATGAACTCTTTCTCCACTAAGATGTTTTATATCAGTGTATTTCATGACAACAACTATGAGACTAAGATAGTCACAGCAGTTGAAGTGCTGCCCAAGAAGCAGCAACTTGTGTAAAAGCAAGATCCACTGCATGGACTGAGAGCTTTGTCCCCACTCTGCCTGTTGTTTTCAAACACAGTCTAGTGGCTATTCATAGCCTTGAATTCACTGAGTGAATGTCCCCCAGATGTCCTTTTTACACTACTTACGGTACTAATGGAGTGGTATTTGAATGTGACATTGTGGGGTCTACTTGTCTAGAACATTTGCTTACAATTTTCTCTGAAAGGAAATGGCCATCCACCTTGTGATGGTGCATTCACTCCTTTTTGTTGCTGTGATCAAACACTAGGACCAACAGCAAGCAGCTTATGTAAGAGGTTATTTTGGCTTATAGTTCTAAAGGGAGAGTCCATAATGGTGGGGGAGGCATGGCATCAGGCAGCTGAAACAAGGAGCTGAGAGATTACATCTTAAATCACAAATGTGAAGCAGACTGTGAACGGAAAGTGGGGCAAGGTTATAAACTCCTAAAGGCCACTCCCCTGTGACATACTTCCTCGAGCAATACTCCACCTCCTAAAGGTCCCATAACTTCAAACAGCACCACCAACTGGGGATCAAGTGTTCAAATACCTGAGCCTATAGGGGACATTGTTCATTCAAACCGCTACATTCCCCCCTCTGCTCCCCCAAAACCCATAGCCATTTCATGATGCAAACTGCATGCAGTCCAACTTCAAAAGTCCCCACAGTCTTGCACTGTTTCAAAACAGTTCAAAAGTCCAAAGTTTCCTCTGAGATTCAAGGCAATGCTTTAACTGTAATCCTCTATAAAATCAAAATGCTAATTATATTCCAATGCACAATGGCACAAAATATACAGTCCCACCACAAAAGAGAGGAATGGGAGCATAGTGAGGAAATACTAGACCAAAGCAAGACTGGAACCTAGCAGGCCAGATACCAAATCCTGCTGCTCCATTTCCCATATTTCTTCCCTCAAGATTCCATCTCCTACAGTTCCATAGCCTCCACAAATAATGCCATCAATTTGTGGTCCAAGTGTTCAAATATCTGAGCCTATGGGCAACATTTCTCATTCAAACTACCACAGATGGACTCAGTTATAAAAGTTACACAAAGTGCCGGGTGGTGGTGACACACACCTTTAATCCCAGCACTCAGGAGGCAGAGGCAGGTGGATCTCTGTGAGTTTGAGGCCAGCCTGGGCTACAGAGTGAGTTCCAGGAAAGGCGCAAAGCTACACAGAGAAACCCTGTCCTGAAAAACTAAAAAAAAAAGTTACACAAAGAATTTTATGCTAGGGCAATTCATACTCCACCCTTAATACAAGCCTATAACAACCATGAGAAGTTAATGTTTAGTATAGTTCAAGGAGGAAGGAGAACAAAAGGACTTTGTTTAATGTGGATCCAAATGCATGCCTAGGACATCAACAATAATTTGGTAGATGTATGGCACTCCTGCCATTAGTCATTTGAGGACACGTTACACTTTGGACTCTGCACATCCTGAGTCTTGACTGTCTTTCTTTCTGCAATCTTCAGACTGCCTTCTCCACCACAGTGGAAAAGTTTGAAAATGCCAATCACATGGAGCCTACATGCCTGTTAATGTAACTACTCCAAAACAGATCACACATTCATCCATCTTTCACATTAAAGTGGTGAGGGCTGTGTTTAGTGCCCTGTTGATTCTACTTCACTTAGAAAGCTGTTCAGAAAACACTTATGGAATGAACTGGGATACAGTTCTCAAGAATATTCATCTTCTAGCTGAATTTATTTTTAATACTGGGCCTTGTATGTGCCAGGTATCTATCACTGAGACACATTTCCAACCTATGTTCTGAGATGTAAGTCTCAAAGCCAGGCAACAAAACCCTAATAGAGGGATGTCAACACTCAGGCAAAGTCAGCATCCTGAATGGAAAAGTCTTTTGTAATCCTTCCCAAACTGCTCCTTAATTAGCCCCCTTTCTCCTGGGGCTGGCCTGACAGCTTCATCTACCCACTTCTCAAACAACTTGTCCTATTCTTTTGCTCCACAGAAGACTTTCTCAAGTGTGCACACTTGACAGGAAGGAAACAGGTCTTACAAAGGGTGAAGGGAATTGCATGTAAATGAGTTTGGGAGACACAAATAAAAAATTAACAGGGGGCATATAAATATTCATGTGTGGAGGCTAGAAGTCAAGATCAGATGTCTTCTTCAGTTGTTCTCCATCTTATTTTTGAGACATGATCTCTCTCATTGATTCTACCAGACTGGCTGGCCAGTAGACTTCAGGAAATCTGCATATTTCTGCCTACTACACCCCACCTACCCTCAAGGCCTGAGGTTAGATGCTTACTATTTTTATATAAGATCTAGACTCGGGTCTTCATTACCAACTGAGCCATCTCCGTAGTCTCGGACACAAATAAAATTGTCTATCTTGAATACTTTTTTGGGTGCTAAATATACCAAAATGTATTTGTGATTGTAACGCAAATCTTAAAGTGTCTTATTAATAAAAACAAACCTCGAGCCAGGTATTGAGGTGAACACTGAATGATCAGAGAAACAGAACAAGCCACATCCAACCTCACCTTGCCAAGTTCTCAGCCGATCCTGTTTCCTAAAACTGGAAGCCTCTGTGTCCTCACCCAAATGGATCTCAGCTGAACTGCTGCTAAAAGCCTAAAAGCTTAACCAGCCCTAGTTCCTGGTCCTCATGCCTTATATACCTTCGGCCTCCTGCCATCACTTCCTGGGATTAAAGGTGTGTATCACCATGCCTGGCTGTTTCCAGTGTGGCTTTGAACAAGTGATAGGATTAAAGGTGTGTGTACTACCATTGCCTAACCTCTATGTTTAATATTGTGGCTGTTCTGTTCTCTGACCCCCAGATAAGTTTTTAAGGTGCACAATATATTGGGGGACACAATACCACCACATGTGATATCCCAAAAAAAGACATAGTCCTTGAGGCTTCTGTAAATTAATCTCTTTTTGTATGGAGTTGTAAAATACCAATTGAAATGGGTTATCATCTAATTCCTAGTGGATTTAATCATTGTCTTAGAGCTGAGGGCAGTGTGAAGTTAGAGAGCTTGGCCCTCCCTTCAGGAAGTCTTGTTGCAGTAATGTATGCATGGTTGAACATCATGGTCCATACATTGCATCTTTATTTCTACTCCAGGCTTCAGAATACACCTAAGTTTTTCTCCACTCTCACTTTTCCCTACAGGATGCTCCAGCCAATAATAGAACCTGCAACATGGTTGCCCCTGGCCCATCATCCCATCCAGGGTTTCTCTATCCCTGTACCACTGACATTTGGACCTTGATAACTGCTCATGGTAGGAGAGATCCTGTCTCAAAAAAAGTACACTTTGGCCATTTTGTGCTAAGTGTTTAAGAAAAGCAGTAGTCCCAGCAATGATTATTATGAAATCAAAATATCAATCAACTTTTTAAAAAGTGAAGATGCTATCTGTCCTACAGTATTAAATAATCCAACAAGATTTAATTTTTATGTAAAATTATATAAGCATATCCATCTCATTAGCTTGCAAATGTGCTTGCATCTCAATAACAACATTACATCAAAGAATTGTATTTAATTAAATTTTTATGATTTATTATCAGTAAATGATTAATTTGTATACCTATTTCATATACCTCTATCCTAGGTTTGCATGAAATTTTCTCAGGCAAAAAGGGTCACTAGTGCAAAATGTTTAAGCTCTTTTCTAGAGAATTATAGTCAGGGTTGAGCAATACCACCCAAGAACACTTGCTATAACTCAAACAGCTAGGCTCCATCCCCAGAGCTCCTCAGAGAACAGGTCTTATGAGGAAAGCCTATCAACTTGCATTTCTAAACATCCCCAGGCATGCTGCTTATACAGAACACACTCAGGACACAAAGGTGGAAGAAAGTCTTGGCTATGCACACCCCTAAAGACACAACCGTGAATTGCAGGACACCAGCCTTGCAACACACCATAATCTGTATCCTGAATAAAGCCCCATTCTAATTCTCACGGAACATAAAAGGAAATGGAGTCTCTGAGAGGGGAGGGGATACTGTGCAAATATTGGAAAGGCATGTGGTAAAATATCCAGGTTTCCAGACAGCAAAAACAGCTCTCACAGTTTTCTTGGTTTCTTCTGAACTTAGTCCTGCAAAATGTAACTGGTTATCAATTACCAGTGTAGACTAGCTGACTCTCCAATATCACAGGGGTCCAGGTCCAGTGTCAAGATAGGCCCTGAGAGTGAGACGGTTACCTCTGCAGAGTTTCAAATGTCACTTAAAATCAAACATACCTCTTTGAAGCTGCATTCCCAGACTACCACCCTAATACATCAACTCAGAAAATCAAGCAAGGCGTCATGGCCTCATTTTCACTTCAGCAACTCCTCGCAGTCCCAAGACATTCCCAATGTCTAGCCTGCAGCTCTTTGGAAACTGAACTCATTGCTGCTTCTTTTTCAGAAAAAAATTAATAACCAGCATTGAGCTTCCCACTATAGGGCACCATGCTGTATCTAACACAAAAATAAGATTTTTCAGTAGAACTCTTCTTTATTGCCTGTGAAGCGTTGTTGGGCCTACTATAAAATGTTCCTGCCTTAGTTACTGAATTGGCCAGGCTTTTCTGTGTTTCTGTGTGTGATCGGGTATACAATCTGCATATGGAGGCTAGAAGACAACCTCAGGTGTCATTCTTCAGGCACCGACCACCCACCATTTTTGAGACAAGGTTTCCCCTCTCCTGGGTCTCACCAAGTAGGCTACACTGGCTGCCCAGTGAGCAGCAGAGATCTCTCTGCCTCTGCCTCCTCAGCATTAGGGTTACAAGCACATGTCCCCATGCAAGGTTGAGCTTTTACAGCGTTGTCCATGCAGTGGTTCTCAACCTTCCTAATGAGTGATCCTTTAACACAGTTCTTCATGTTGTGCTGATCCCCACCATAGCATTATTTTCGTTGCTACTTCACAACTGTAATTTTGCTACTGCTATGAGTTGTAATGTAAATATATGATACGCAGGGTATCTGATATGCAACCTCCAAGGGGGTCATGACCCACAGATTGAGAACCACTGATCTATGCTGTTTGATCAGCTGGAACATGGAAGAGCAGGTATTTAGAGAACATGCATCTTTCATACACACACAAAAGGCACTTAGGGGCAGCTCAAGACCCTTCAGCTATAAAGTATAGAAGCTTGGGAACTTGGGCAAGAATTATTTCCTTGCCCATAACATGTAAGATGGAGGACAACAAAGGGAATTCTTATCATGTACTATCAATCTTAAGACTTACTTACCAGCACAATCAGCTCAAAAGAGCAAAGGCTTTTATTTGTTGATATCTGTTACCATCAAAGCTGCTAATGGAACAGGTTTACATTCCCATTATGGAGAAAACAGGGACAGACAGGCGCTTATTTCTGCCATGTTTGTGCATACAGAACAGTCAATGGTTGACTTGATCCTAAAGTACTTTATACTGTTTTCATCTGGGCAGCTTAAGCAGCAACCATGTTTACATACTCTGAGAAGCTATTTTTGAGTATACTTAGATTTCTCTGAGAACTTGAGCAGAATGTCCCTTGGGAAATGATCTCACTGGCAGAAAAAAATGGTAACTTCTGTGTAATTTACCTGAGAAGCAGCAAGGTCTGAAGATGATAGGATTTTTCAACAGTGCTTAAAACTTACATCCTGTTACTATTCCAGTGTTTCTGTTGAGAAAATTAGGGAGCAATGAAATTAAACGGCCTGAGAGATGGCTCAGTCAGTAAAGTATTTGCTATAATCCCAGCACCAGGAAGATGGAGACAGAAGAATCCCTGGGGCTTTCTGGTCAATCAATTGAACCAGAGAAGCCATGCTGCAAAATTTGCCATAGAACCACTCACAGGTCCCTTCTGTACCACTTACAACCACTGCAGTCCCTAGCCACAATTCCCACTTCTTCCTCCAGAATCCAGACTTGTGAGTCTCCCTGACCACCCTATTTTACCATTTTCCCTAACCTACCAGATCTAGCATGGGTTCCACATACAGTGCTCTGACCTAACCTGGCCTCGCATGTATGCACTAAAAAGAAGCTCTAGGCTTTGACCAGTACCTTCCTTCCCATACCACAACCCACAGGACCCTCCCATGCCATAACCAAACTTTGCAAATGTCCAGGTCTACCCCAACACTCTACTCTTGGACCAGGAAACAAATCCTATACACTAGCTCAGTTCCTTCAGTCCACCTAAGTTCATTTCATCCCATCGATTTCCAGTCTTTAGGCCCAACCTGCCCTCACATCCTCTCTTCTGTCCCAACCTACTCTGTCCCTAACAGACTCAGAACTAACAAAAGAAGTCTACAAAGCCCAGAGCTCATTGCAAAAATACCTACAAGCTATTGTCTTGTTTCGAAAACCCACCAGTACTGTAGAAATATTTGCCAATGAGAATTACCTAGATGAAAAACAAGATACAGAATTTAAAAGAACAATCACAAACTTCATCAAAGAATTCACAGCTTAAAGAAGATACAAATAAATAGCTCAATGAAATCAAAGAAAAAGAACTCAAGGAGACTAAATAGCCAAGTGATACCCAAGAAAACACAAACATAAGACTGATGGAAATGAAGAAGACAACCCAAGACTTGAGAGGGAATCCAATAAGGAGATAGAAATACTGAAGAGGACTCATGCCAAAATGAAGGTGGAACTGAAAAGCCTTCTAACTCAATTAGAAAACTCTAAGGAAAGCTTTACAAGTAGAATATTGGAGATATTAGAAATACAAGGAGAAATACAAGGAGATAGAATATTGGGACCAAAAGATAGAGTAGAGGCCCTAGACCACATAAGCAAAGAATATGAAAATTCTTTTAAAACATGGGAAAGGAACATAAAAGAAATATGGGACACCATGAAAAAAAAAACTTGAAAATTCCATACACAGACCAGATCTTCAATACGATCACAGAAGACACTTTCCTCAGACTAAGGAAAGGTACACCCACACAGATACAAGAAGCAACAGAACACCAAAGACACAAGGCCAGAAAAGAAAATCCCCACAGCATATCATAGCTAAAACACTAAGTATACAAAACAAAGAAAGTGTTTTGAAAACTGTAAGAAAAAAAGCACAAGTCTCATGCAAAGGAAAACCCATCAAAATAACAACTGATTTCTCAATGGAAACTTTGAAAACAAGAAGAGCCTGGAGCAATGCATTCTAAATCCTAAAAGACCATGACAGCAACTTAAAATAATATAGCCGAGAAAATGATCTGCCATAATCAAAGGTGAAAGAAAATTTTTCCATGACATACACAACATAAAAAATATATCCAACAAACCAAACCTACAGGAAATAGAGGAAGCATTAGTTTAGACTACAAAGAGGGATGAGCAGAGCAGAGAGACTGTGGGAAGAAATACAAAGTCCTAATTATAAAACATGAGCAACAACACCAAAAATCAACAACAAGATGATCACATTTAATACATGCATTTCTACATACCTTTCAATAGCAGTGGCCTTAATGCTCCAAGCAAAAGACAGGCTGACTGAATGAATCAGGAAACCTGTGGTGTAATAGTTATAACTTTGTATTTATTCGCAAGAGCAGGAGAGCTGTCCCTGCCCCTCATCTGCTGCAGCACTCAGGAGAGTGGCCCCTATGCCACACCTGGGCAACATAGTAGAGCCGGCCCTGAAGGTGTGGGTGTGGGAGAACTGACCCTGAGGACATGAAAGCAGGAGCACTGGCCCCGCCCCTTGCTCATTGCTACAAGGGGTGGTAACTAGCCAGGACAATGTTGGAGAGCTTACCCTGGTGGTGAAGACAGGGGAGAGCTGGAGGGCTGACCAACCCTGCACCTACCCAGGCCCAGAACCAGAGTTATGTGTTGGACCACCCCCAACATCTGCCCCATCTGTGATCTGCTGGAGCATGGGGCAAGGGTGGGGTGGGGTTTGGTACTGCAGACCCAGGGCTGCAGGATCTCCACAACACAGAGCCAGATGTCCAGGAAGGAGTACCAGTGAAGGCTGAGCATAGCAGAAACCAGAGGCCTTGAACCAGACCAATGACTCTTTGCAATGAACACTTGCAAGTAAAGATATATGAATAAAGAGGTTTACAGCGTGACTCACTGTGCCACACTACAGCTTCCATGATGAGATTGATTTTTCTTTTTTTTTCTTCTCTTAAATTTTATTTTATTTTATTTGGGAGGTGGTGTTGCAAGATCAAAGGGCAGATACAAAGGGACAGGGAAATGAATGGGATGGAGATGCATGATATGAAAGACACAAAGAATAAAAAGAAAGTTGAAAAAAAGAAAAGAAACAAAATCTATCAATATATTGTCTACAAGAGATACATCTTAGTTTTAAAGATAAGCACTGCCTTATAGTAAAAGGATGGACAAAGGGTACTCCAAACAAATGGGACCAGGAAGCAAGCAGACATCGCTCTCCTAATATCTGACAAAATAGACTTCAAACTAAAACTAATCAGAAGAGATAGAAACACTGCATTCTAATCAGGAGAACAGTTAACCAAAGTAGCTTAAACACATATGCACAAAACTCTGGCACATACAATTTCATTAAAAAATTTACTCTGGACTTAAAGATACAGATTAACATCAACACATTAATAGCAGGCAATTTCAATACAGCACTTTCTCAAATAGACAGGTTATCTGGACAAAAGATAAACAAAGAAACATCAGAATTAATTGACATCATACATCAATGGACTTAACAGATAACTACAGAATATTTTACCCAGACACCAAAAATACACATTATACTTGGCAGTACAAGGAAGCTTTCCTAAAGTAAACCACATCCTGGGACACAAAACAAACCTTTACAAATTCAAAATGATTGAAATCACTCCCTGTGTCCTATCTGACCACAATGTAATAAAACTGAAAATTGGCAGAAAAAACCTCTAGTAAATACACAAACTCATGAAGATTAAACAGCTCATTACTGAAGGATGAATGGGTCAAAGGAGAAATCAAAAAAGAAATAAGAAATTTCCTAGAACAAAATGAAAATAAAAACACAACAAATTCTCTCGACAAATTGAAAGCAGTTCTACCAGGGAAATGTAGTTCTAAAGGACTACATTAAAATCAGAAAGAGCAAAAATAAATGGCTTAATGATGTAACTCAAAAAGCTGGAAAAACAAGAACAAACTAAGTACAAATCCAGTTGATAGCAATAAATAATACAATTCAAAGTAGGAATCAATGGGATAGAAACAAAGAAAAATACAAAGAATCAATGAATCTAAAAGCTGGTTCTTTGATAAGATAAACAAGACTGATAAGCCCTTGGCCCAACTAACCAAAAGAAAGAAAGGACTCAAATTAATAGAATCAGAAATGAACAGGGAAACATTACAACAGAAAACAAAGAAATTAAGAATGTTATAAGAGAATGTTTTAAAATCTGTACTCCATTAAACTGGAAAACCTAAAAAAAAAAAATGGATGAATTTCTTGGTTCTGTCCATAAGACCTCAACCCTACACTAAGAACTATGGGCAACTAAGTGAAGAGCAATCCTAATTAGTCTTAAATAAAAACCCAAAGTCAGATATTAGGGTGAAAGCTGAAAGATCAGAGAAGCAGAGCAGCAGCCACCAAAGACTTCTTACCCCTACGACATCTCAGACCGAATGGGTTAGCCTGTTTCTGTGAATCCTCAGACTGAATGGGCCGAGATCCTGTGTCCACCTGCCTGATATTCCTGTCTCCACCTCCCGAGTGCTGGGATTAAAGGTGTGAGCCACCACCACTGCCTGGCTCTGTTTCTCTTTTAGACTGATTCAATACCATGTAGCCCAGGGTGGCCTTGAACTCCTGATCTTCCTGCTTCCTCCTCCCAAGTGCTGGGATGAAAGGTGTGTGCTAGCACTGCCTGGCCTCTATGGTTAACTAGTGGCTAGCTCTGCCCTCTGATCTCCAGGCAAGCTTTATTTGTCAGAACACAAACAAAATATCATACAACAACTAAGGAATGCTGAGAATGGGAGAAATATAATTCTTTCAGGAAAGAGCACAATAATTGGTTATCCAATACCGAATGGTCAATCCTAAAAATATATATACAAGTAAACTTTAAACAGACTGAGCTGGTTATGTTTAGGAATATATATATATATATATATAATAACAATTAATGAAAAAAGGCCATGAATATGAAAGAAAGAGGTGTATATAGGAAGGTTTGGAGGAAAAAAGAGAAGAAAGAAATGTTATAATTATAACCTTAAAAATAAATAAGGTAGAGAAGATATTATGAGTGTAGCTTCTGACATTACTAGGAGACACAGTCTTACTTCAAATTCCATGATTTGCTGGCTCTTACAATCTTTCCATTCCCTATTCAGCAATGTTCCTGAGCCTTAGGTGTGGGAGTTATTTCATAACATATATCCATTGGGACTTTTCTCCAGAACTCTGCAGTTTGATTGGCTGTGGTTTTCTGTAATGGTCTCTGTCTATTGCAAAAAGAAGTTTCTATGATGAGTGGGTATAATGACAAATATCTAGATTGCTGTTAGGGATTATGCTGGTTTAGTAAAATGGTGCGTGTAGATTCACCTTGAAGATCTGTGACTTCACTAACCCTGGGTAGTTGGCTACATTTCCAGTACCAGGTATGATTTTCCTCTTGCTGGGTAGGTCTTAGGTCCAAGAACAACACCAAAAGGCATGCTAACATAGAAGGTGGAAATCTCATAGGTCTCCAACCTTATACATGAATTACAAGCAACTAATGGTCTTCCACAGGGAAAAGATTCCCCAATTAGTAACTCAATACCAAGTGGTCAGGTCTGAAATCATATGCATTACAAGTAGTATTGTATAATATGAGTAGAATGTGTTTATATGTTTGGAAGTGTGTGTGTGTGTGTGTGTGTGTGTGTGTGTATGTTTGTAATAACATTTTTAAAGAGGGGGATAAATTTGAAAGAGAGCAAGAGGGACTGCATGGGAGGGTTTGGAAAGAGGAAAGGAAATGAAGAAAATGATATAATTATATTTTAATTTCAAATGCTAAAAAATATGTTTTTTAAAAGTTAAAATGGCTTCCCCAAGGACTTAGCCTCTTGGTAAGGACCCAGAGTCTCAATAGTTCTTCCTGGCAGTCCTTTTCAGCCTTCCCTTCTACCTCATCTCCATTCTATTGTGACTCTATCAACCTGAAGAACCACTCTCCACCAGCAGCCCACAGCTGTCACACCAGATTGGCACTCAGATCAGAACATCACTCAATCCTCATCAAAGAAGTTTCTTCTTGCAATAGATGGTAATTAACACAGAGACCCACAACTGGACCAGTGCAGAGAGTGAGAGACTTTAAAGCACTCGGTATTAAATGGGATGTCTTTATCAAATCCCGCCCCGTGGGCTCAGGAAGCTATGTGGATGAAGACGTGGAAAGATTGTAAGAGTCAGAGGTGGTAGATGACTCCAAGGAAACAGTGTCTTCCGGACACAAGACTGATGCACATACGAACTCACAGAGACTGTGGCAGCATTCACAAGACCTATACAGGTTCAAGCTAGAGGAGTCCCAGCACTTAGAGGAGGGAAGTGAACATGGGGTTCCACCCCAAACCCAGAAGATATGTGCAATTGATACATACCCATTGGCAAAAGAGAAAATCAGTTTCCTCTAGCAGAGCGTCACTGGGTATATCAACCACACTCCAGGATAGGCCCCATACCCAAAACAGACTCCTCATATTTTGTATGCGTGATTTCTCTTTCATTTTGGTATTTTTTGTCTTATTGGTTTTCTTTTGTTGTTGTTTGTTTTGATTTTTGGTTTTCTGTTTTGGGTTTTTTTTACGGGGGGTGAGAGAGAGGGAGAGAGAGAACTCAAAGTCATGAAGTTGGGTGAATAGGGATCTGGGAGTAGTTGGAGGAAGATAAAGAATATGATAAAAATATACTATATGAAAAGAACATTTTTAATAAAAATAATTTTAATTAAGGTGAAGAATGACTGAGAAAGACACATAATATCAACTTCTGTGTGCTACACACACACACACACACACACACACACA
>CABHPH010142164.1:0-28458 GCA_902168325.1 Peromyscus nudipes | reverse complement strand
TTTTTTTTTAATGTGGCACCAATTGATAACACTAAGTCACTCAGTACTGGCAGCACCATAATTGACTATACAAAATTTTGAAGCAATAGCTAAAGAAGTATTCCAGCTGGAACAGCATTCTTCAACCAACTTGGAAAACTTACAGAATTAATATTTGGGCTTTAATTCAAGGATTTCTGAATATTTGACTATTTCCCAATGATTTCACCCTCTAACCTAGCTGTGTCAATCATACTAACCCAGATTTTTTATGCTTTAGAGAGCTCATTTCAAAGAGGTTTGAGGCCAATGACATAAAAGGATTTTAAACCTTATAGGGGTAAAGCTCAGTGATGGACCACTCTGTGATGTCACAGGCCTGGAGTTTAGGCCTGTGCAGTCACACAAACAAGTCACGTGTTATGTTTCCTGGGGTTAGATGTGTGGAGACTATTTGGTGTTTTAGATATTATATCATTTGCTGAAACATAATTTCCTTAAAGGATAGTTCTGTATTCATTATGAATTAAACAAAACCAAGAAATCCTTTTCATTCACCTTTTCACAAAAAGGCGTGCATGCACTGGTGTGTGTGTGTGTGTGCTCAAGCACTTTCCTTTTCTCTTAATTCTAACGTTCAGGTTTCAGTGTATTAATGCCCACCCACTTAGCTAGCAGACCTTTTAACAATGTGCCCTTGAAGGTTAAAAAATAAAAATAAAAAAGAGCAAAGCACCTTGAAAATAGACAAAAACCGTCTATGGAGGGCTGGACGGGAAAGAAAGGGGCTGAGGATGAGATCTAGCCAGGCATACACAGACAATGCTCAGGAGACTGCTTCCACCCTGAGTCTGGGCTGCTCGCTCATCAGGCAGGTATTCATCTCTTCATGTCTGCAGACTTGCTTAGCATTGCCATCGGCTGTCTGCCCAGGAGGATGAGGTAATGTCTAGGTTTAATGCCAAAATCTCTCTAACTGGCAGGACACATCGGGTAAATATTTCTACTGTAGGCGATCACATTCATTTGATGCCACTGCCAGTTTTATTGTTGTTATTTTCCTAATTTACATTCATTCTTAGCCATTGTATCTGTTTAAGATCGAAAATGGAAAAGGCGAGATTTTTGCTGAAATCCTGTTAACAAGGGGGCGGGGAGGCTAAGAATCCTTCCCCTCCCCAGTCCCGACTTTGTCCTAACAATGAGGGTTGCAGGACTGTGCAATCGCCTCAAATATCCTCGGCTCCACGGCTGCCTCCCACAACTTACTCTCTAGGTGGCTGTAAGTCTCGAGGTTAGGGGTAGGCTGAAGGTGGGTGCAGGCAGGAGTTCGAAGCCTTTCTTCCAGCTCCCTTGTCAGTGGTAATATTTGGAAGCACAGAATATACTGGTCGGTGTCTTCTCCCTTCTGAAAAACAGCTCTGCCCCGCTGTGCCTCCCACTTGGATCCTCTGCTTCATGGTCTCACAATTATAGGTACTCTGGTTGTGCCACCCACCAGGTCTCACTCCCTTGCTGATCTTGCGGCTGTGGTTACTGTCAACAGTCCACACTCAGCAGATTACCTTACAGAAGTGCTCAAGGCCTCTCTCCTTCCATTAGATCGCTCCCTTGTTACTGAGACCTCTGGCTTCGGCCTCTGTTCTTTTTCTTTTTCTTTCTTTCTTTCATTTTTTGTGGGGCAGGGGGATCAGGATGAATAAGGAACTCACAAGTGTTCACCAAACACAAGGGACAGTCACAAACTGTCAATAATTTGGTCACAGGGATTGAGAATAATACTGCCCCCTCCAGGTACTGACTGCTCCGGGAAAGGGGGTGAAAGCATAATGTCAAGGTAAAATCTCACAAAA
Source organism: Peromyscus nudipes (assembly GCA_902168325.1). NCBI lineage: Eukaryota > Metazoa > Chordata > Mammalia > Rodentia > Cricetidae > Peromyscus > Peromyscus nudipes. Next base: position 26,626 of record CABHPH010142164.1, on the reverse strand, counting down.
AAAAAAAAGTACTAGAAGAGCAGAGTTACCTGTTGCTAATACGAAAGACCATCTAAGACCCAGCAACACCCTGCAGAGAGGGAGGGGAGGGGAGAGCGACAGTGAGGAGCAGGGAGGCTCCATCCTCACAGTCTCAAGGGAATGGAGACACTCTAGAGGATGGAACTCAAAAGACTATTGGAGGCAATGTGCCAAATACATGAGAATCTATTGATTCTACTCCCGGTGCCAGTTAGGACCTGGTCACACCAGTTGTTTGCTGGCTATGATGGTGTCAGCCAAACGTTTCATGTATGATATGCGGGACTAGTGATGGAGCCCAAGGTCTTGCCCCCGCTACACAAGAGCTCTATCACTAGGCCCAATCCCAGCGCCAAAGGGATTTTTTAAGGTCAAATAACCATTCCAAATAAAGAGGTCACCTTTTTTCTACATTTCCAATTTCAAATCTCGGTCAACATATCTATGCATTTCTGAACAGGCAACAACCAAACGCCGTGAGTTGGGAAGCCTTAGAAATTGGAAGAGAGGAATGAAGGGAAGGTGTCAGTGATCAGAGTGGAAAGACATGGCTGTCTGTCCCAGGAATAATTCTGGATAGAAGAGAGGAGAGAAAAACAGGAGGAGGGGCTGGGCAAAGAGTGTGGCCACAGGATTTCCTCAGTGTTAGTCTTCCCCTGGCTTCCTCTCACTGGGACTGCTGTCCCCTGACTCCTAGGTGACAAATGGTTGCCTTTGGTTTAGGAAGCCATTTCTATTCTTCACAAAAGGGAGGATTTGTGTCACAGAGGAGAAAATGAAGGTCCTTCCAAATGTTCTACTCAGATACCATGACCCAGAAGCCACTGGCACCATCTCACAGTGATAGCAATGAGAAGTCATCAAAGTATTAGGTTCTTCCAGACATGCTAGTGTGGATTCTGTAATCTCAGCACTGGAGGCTGAAGCCAGAGGCTCAAGAATTCAAGACCAGCCCAGACTATACAAACTACTCAACAGAAAATACAGTAGACGCACCCTTTAAAATGTTCCATGACCTCTTTTTGCTTTAATAAAAAGATAAATAAGATTCCACAATGCTAAGCTGTTTCAACTTTCTTTTTATTTAAATAGAGAAAGCCCATTAGGAGTTAGGCTACAAACTGGCTGAAAATTACTAATTAACAGAACGCTATAGCTTTAAAACACATTAGTTCATCTTGCTGGATTTCCTGAATATATGCATGTTTTAAGTATCCATTAAATTAATAAAGATACTATCTTCAAATATTAGTGTAAGAATTCTAACTCCCATGCTATTTTATTGCCTATCTTTCAATCCGCTCAGGTACTTAAAGAACTGTTGCAACAAATACGTGAGCATATCATTTTACACTACGTCATTTTGATTTGATTTACCTTAGTGTAGTAGCTTTTGTGCAATGGCCACAAACCATGAAATCACACCCTCTCCTCCCATGTCCTAATCTCTTCGCTAACCTCAGGTATAGAGGATTTTAACCGAAACAGAGAGTCAAATTTCTATGGTATGCTTCCCACTGAAACCACTGACTGATAAGGACCAGGTTGGGGCCAATTCCTAAGTTTCCCTAAGTCCGGACACGCAGAATGTAACTGGGGATCTTAAAGGTGAGCTTTGATTCCCATTGTTCTTCCTCTTTACAAGAGACATAGTTTAAGAGAAAGACTTAGATCATCCGAAAAGATGGCGTTAAAATCTTCGACAAAAGATTTGCTAAGCATTAGACTAATAGTACTGAGAGAAGAAATCTCCAAAATGCCCTGAAAAGACTCAAATATAGGCAGCGGGCAAGACGGAGCTATCTGGCTTACCTCCTAACTTCAAGCAAGACCCTCAGAAACCGCAGGTGATGCCTCGCTGCTACGGCGTGGCTCATGTGTTTCCAGACAAACATGTCCACCATCTTATTAAGCAATCTGCTCCACTTCCTGCTCTCCCTGACTTGACAGAAATCTCCAGAGCTCCACAGTGCTCACCTCTTCTGGACATCTCATGATTCCTATCTTCTATATAATCGCATTTCCTTTTCCTCCATACTCAGCGGGATCTCCTCTAGACAAGGAGCAGAGAGCCGAGAGGCAGCAGAAGAGCCAAGAACGCGGAGGTTTATTACAAAATAATTGAGGATGGGGGCAGTGGACGGAAAAGGCAGTCTGAGCTAGGAGATGACTGCAGGTCTTCAGGGTCACTGACTTTTGTGGCACAGGAAAGTGTTGGTGATTTTTACATCTGACTGAGGCATACACTTCCTGTGGGAGTCAGCTATGATGTCTGCACAATGTTAACAACTGTCTAAAGACAGGAGGGCTTGACTCAGTGACCTCCACGGACCTTTCTTGGTCTGGCATTAGATTTTTATAAATTTGTTCCCGACTCATCTTAGACTCTAAAAGATAAGGCTTGATCTAAGCAGCAGCTAAAGGAAAGTTTAAGGATCCTTGACATCGTTCTTTCCTGTTTAACTAAGCAACATTTTTAGTAACACCCTCTTCCAAGAGCATCATCATATACTCCAGAAAATGGAAAACATATGCTCTTAATTTCCTAAGAGGACAGACTCACTGCAAGTGATGGTGCCAGTGTTGTCTCGGAGGCCAACCGATAGAACACACATTGCCTGAAGGTAAACCTAGAAGCACCAATAAGGTAAGTTCATAACTTCATTTGTCAGGAGAATTTTAGCCTCAAGATCTTCCAATTTAAGATTAAAATTGGGTTCAGCTGCTTTTCAATGCCATCATACCCTCCCCCACATTCACCACACTTTGACATACAGAGAGCTGAAACTTTCCCCCAACCTATGAAATGAGGCTGTTAGAACAAATGACTGATGATTTCACTTCTATAGTGAAACTATTTTTATGGATAGTCGGTGGAATTTTAATAGTCTTTCCTCAGAACCCCACCATATGAGCAAGGAGTCCTGTGCACATTTCTCTGCCGAGGCCATGCTTTCAGACAATGATTTATTCACTCTGAAAACTGGTCACCCAGAAATCTTTGCACTCTAATCACCATTCTACCTTCTAGGACAGTGGGTGGAGTTCCTGGGATCCAGATGGCCTTACACTCAGTATAAATTCATTAGGTTCACCCTCACCATGGTAAAATATGAAAAGGTGGCTTTGGAAGACATGTACTCCATAATAAAGTCTTATTTAACAATAGTTTAGCAATTCATTGATAAAGCCTAGGAAACAATGGAGGAACAACCAAACGTCTTGACATTTAAATACTTTCTTCAGGTTCCATAAAATGACGTTCATTTTATGTGTTTTCTATAATGCACATATGTTAAAATCGTGTGTGTAATATGTAAGAGAAGATACATCTTATGAGTTTTATGAGAAAGGTAGATGTCAGAGAAGTCAGAAGATAAAATTTCAGTGGGCACACTGCATGTGACTTCATTAGAGAAACATTCTTGTAGGCTTCAGTTCTTAATCTCTCCAACTGAGACCACACTGGAAACAAATCCTATTAACTTTGAAAAAACAAACAAAACAAAAAAAGAAAAAAACAAAACTGGAGCCTCTTCAAGCAGAAGTATCATATTTTATTTCTTTTTCAGAGAATATATGCTTCAGTGTCAGACAAGTCAAAGATCGACCTTTTCAAAAAGTCAATATTTCCTTTTCCTTTTAAAGCTACAACGGATCATCAACATGATTAATAATGACCAACCATCTTTCTAACTACTCCAGCTCTTTTTGTTGCTAGGTAATGTTTACAGTCAGCTGTCCTCCAAATACAGAGAGGTGAGCTCTCTGGTGGCAGGAAAGAAAACTTCTTGACACCCAATGCTAGATAAGCCCTCCACACACCAATGTTATGTAGTCTAGCTCTGGGACCACACCATTCCATACTTCAGGGTACCCCAGCACCTTCTCTCGAAGGAGGACAGGATCCTGAATGATCGCTCCCACAGATGAAGGAAGGAGATCCAATATAGCACGCATCCTTCTTCTTAGAGACCATGGGGTCAACAGCCAAGAAGGAAGGCATATTGGGCTCTTACCCCATCTCCCTTTGTCTGTTCCATACACCCTTCTCTCTAAAACACAACAGAGGACAAAACAAAGTATCTATGTTTGAATCTCAGACCTAATGATAGGATTTCCTTGTTTAGATACAGAAAGCCTTTTAATTTCTGCTCCCCTCAATTCTTGTGGTACGAAACCAAAAGCCTCATCCCAAAGATAAGACAGATGACCTTGGCACTAAGATACTGGTTGAGATACCCATAGCTCTTCAAGCCTCAGATCTACTTGACTATATAGTGACTCCTCTGGCATAATAGGTCCTCAGGGGAAAAGAAATCCATTCTGTCATTTTCCATGTCTAGGAAGGTTGTGAATAGGCATCATCTTGAAAAAAAAAAACATATTATTTAAGATTGAACTACTCTAAGGGCATGGTGTTTAGGGGCAATCACAACTCAGAGAACTTAGAGTCACTCTGTCGCAGGCCTAGAAGAGCAGACAGCCAAGGAAGTCATGACGAGGCAGAGGGCTGGATACTGCCAGAGCAAATACTTCAGGAAGGAGAAGCACTGGTTGAGTACTAAAGGATTTGGTGGGCTACAGCCCATCTTCTAGAGATAAGTTTGAGTCTTACAGGCATAAACCTAGTGTCAGTGGGTAGACCAACCACCGGAGTCTCCCATCTGCTGCTGGATTCACTGCTACTTGGACTCAAAACTCTCAAGCCCCAGTGGCCTTCTTGAATTCCACAGCCTCATGCCGCCAGCAGAGTGTTTAAAGCTGATGAGTTCTGATGGTAAGAAAACTGGTTGCCTGTCCAGACTTCATTGCTGTGTTAGCTTCCTCCACTCCCAACACCCCCTCAGGAGACTCCCTGAGGCTAGAACTGGATGCCTCAGGAGCATGGAAAAAGCTGTTCAGGCCACGGACTGCAAGGCTAAGTCAGCCAGCAGAAGCACCAGAGAAAACAAAGAATCTACTGAAATTAAGACAGTTTGGACATCTGACTCTTGTCCTGTTCAGGCTCTGTACCAGCCTAAAAGGTAGGAAAGACAAGAGTCTCCCAACTTCAACTGAACCCCACTCATTCCTCTGCCTCCACCTGGATGACTCCATCTTTACAAGACCCCAGAAGAAGTTGCTCTAACACTTATTCTTTTGCCCTTTGCTCCTTACCTTTTCTTTCTTGTACTGTACCGTAGTTTTGATATTCTGACTTTATTATTTTCAAAGTTTTATGTTTGAATTATTTTTCTTACATTTACCTAATTTTGTTTATGCATTTTTTCTTTATTGAGCAATCATACATATATGTGCATACATATGATTCTATGTATGTATATATTATATGTATATATACATGATCTTGTACTTTTTTCTCTCCCTTTTCCAAATATTTATCTCCTTTTCTCTTTTTATTTCCTTTTACTTGTCTCTCCCCAATTACCCCCTTTCCTGGCCACTCCTTTAACTCATTCATTTCCTATTTTACATGAATCTTAATAATTTTTAACTTGAAAGCATATTTTACATTAATTAATTTTTATATTTTCTATTCTATTATTATTGGTAGTGTATAGTTGGTTTTACTTCATTATAAGTATATTGTTATATCTTGTTCAGTTTGGGACTGTTACAGCAGCCATTATTTTCCCCTCTCTGAGTAGTATTTAGAGGGAATGAGTCCAAAAAAGTAGGCTTCTCACTAAGAAAGATTTCCCAAATAAAATCTGGAGACAAATCCAAACCAATTGTGGTAGTTTGAATGTAACTGGCCCCCATAATCTCATAGGGAATGGCACTATTAGGGGGTGTGGTTTTGTTGGAGTGGCTATGGCTTTGTTAGAACAAGTGTGTCACTGTGTGGGTAGGCTTTGAAGTTTCCTATGCTCAGGATACCACCCAGTGTCTCACTCTACTTCCTGTTGCCTACAAGATATAGGACTCTCAGCTACCCCTCCAGCACAATGTCTGCCTGCAAACCACCGTGCTCCCTGCATGATGATAATAGACTAAATATCTGAAACTGTAAGCCACTCCAATTAAATGTTTTCCTTTATAAGAGTTGCCATGGTATTGGTGTCTCTTCACAGCAAGAGAAACCCTAAGACACCAATATATGCACAAGTTGTAACACAAAAATACAGTTTAAAAAAACAGAGCAGCACAATACCTAATGGGATGATAGCTTCTTAATTACCTAATGCAAAGATATTGAAATGGCTGAAACGCCAGACAAAGAATTCAAAAGATTACTTCTAAAAATAACTGATGGCTTCAAAGAGGAAATACACAAACACATAAATAATTTTGGTGGGGAATCAGGATATAGCTAAGATAAAAACATGGATGAGAAATTCATCAAAGAAACCAAAACTCCAGGAACAAAAACATAGAGGAGAAATTCTTCAAGAAAATCAAAACTCTAGGAACAAAACAACATCCGAAATGTTGGAAATGAAAAAGTCAATGAATCAAATAAAAACAGTATAAAACATCACAAGCAGACTAAATCAAGCAAAAGAATATAAGGGATAGGAGCCAGCACAGAAGAAATACTACATTCATATAACAGTGGTAAAAAAATAAAAAATAAGAAAAATAAAACATGTCCAAAACATCCAAGAATCCATGTGTTAAAAGACCTGAGATAAAAACTAAAGGCAAAAAAAAAAAATCAATTTAAGTAATTACTGAAGAAAAATTCCCAAACACTTGGAAAGAAATGGATATCCAAGCATAAGAGGATTTAGAAACCTAAATAAACATGACCAGAGAAGAACCTCACCACAATACATTATAGTCAACACACAAGTTACTAACACAAATCATTGTTAAAAAATGTGTACAAGAAAAATGCTTATTCAAATATAAAGACAACTCATAGTAGCATCAGACTTCTCAACAGAAAACCTAGGAGACAGGAAAGCACGAGAAAATACATTTTATGGCCTGAGAATAAATGGGTGCTAACAAAAAAATTACCATATCCAGAAAATTTTATTTTGTAAGTTCAACAGAGAACAACATTTCAAAATTCCATGAGCACCACGCCAGCACTACAGAAGATGTATGAAAGATGCGATTCAGGGCAGAGGAATAAGTGGCCAGCACTGAAGAGATACTAGGTTTCATGAGAGGAATGAATTCATTAAGGAGAGCAAAAAAGAAAGGACCCCGTCTAACTCAATAATCTACAGATCGCCTGACAGCGATAAGACATGAAACAATTAACAAACAAAAAAAAGCACAAATAAATAATAACAAAAAAAACCACAGGCATCACAAGACTACCCTTAGTCACAATCTAAAATGTAATTAGTATTAAATTACAAAACTAAAAAACACATAGCAGCTGACCAAATTTAAACAAGATCTGACTATTTGTTTTCTACAAGAAACAAGCACTCGCGCGCATACACACACACACAGAGCCTGACAGTAAAAGAGCCTGAAAAACAATTTGCCATGCAAACAGAAGCCCAAAACTATCAGGAGTAGCTATACTTAGATCTCATAGAGAAGATTTCAAGCCCCAAATGAGTAACAAGAGACAACGAAGATGACTGCATATTAATAAATGAAACAAAACAGCACTATAGCAACATTAAACATATATGTACCTCATGCTGATAAGGCTCAATTTCATTTAAAAAAATGTTATTTGTGTCTACAAAAGACATGTCCAGACCCAAAAACCATGGGTGGCATCAATAACCCAATTTCATCAGTAAAGTAGACCATTTAGATCTCCTAAAAAACAAAAAAAAACAAACAACAAAAAAAAAAAAAACAGAAACACTTCAGACAAATTGCATCATAGCTCAAATGGCCCTAAAAGACCTCTATAGAATATTCAAGCCAACGTCTGATAATATACATTTTTTTTTCTCAGTAGCCCATGGAACTTTCTTTACAAGGATCAAATTATAGGCCCCAAACCAGACTTAACAAATGTAAACAACTGGAATTTTTCTTCTATTCTTTAGATCATAAAAATGGAAATTAATAGCTAGAGAAACCACAAAAACTATAGAAATACAGAGACAGGACAATATACTCCTGAACAGTCAGTTAATTATTTAAGAAATTTAAATTTTTTTAGAATCAAAAGAAAAAGTTCAATTTATCCAAACCTTTGGAATACAGGGAAGACAACTCTGAGAGCTGGCAGCTACCAGTGTTTGCTTTAAAAGTCAGAGGTATTTATCTCAAAGAAATAACTATTAACCAGAAAACAATCCAACAGAAAGAAAAAAAAAAAGATCAATTTCCCAGATGCAAAATTCTCAATAAAACTCTTGCAAAGCAAATGCAGCAACTGATCAATAGGATCATACACCCTAACCAATTAGATTTCACTTGAGAAATGCAAAACTGGTTTGGTATCCGTAAATCATGTGTAAACGTGGTCTAATACAAAGTCACGAAAACATTTCAGTACATAGAAAAAACATCTTTGAAATATTCATCATCCCTTAAGAGCCCTAGAAACACAAGAGGCATACCTCAGCATGATGAAGAGTCTACACAACAAACCTGCAGACAACATTATACTAATGGGGAAAAAGAAAGCATTTCTTCTAAAAAGTTTTTCCACTTTTTTCCCACCTATTTTTTCCACTTTTACTTGATATAGTGCACAGTCTTAGCTAGCGTGATAAGACAAGAGAATTTCTTAAAGAATAAAAATAGGAAAGGGAGAATTCAAATTAACCCTATTTGCAGATGACATAATCTTATTTTAAATACTCTATGGACTCCACTAGAAAACTCCTAGATCTGATAAACACGTTCATCATAGTTGGGGGATACAAAATCAACATACAATACAAATCAGTAGCTTTCCTAATACCAATGACAAATTTGCCAAGAAAGAATCTTGAAAGAAAGGAAGGAAGGAAGGAAGGAAGGAAGGAAGGAAGGAAGGAAGGAAGGAAGGAAGGAAGGAAAGAAGGAAAGAAGGAAAGAAGGAAAGAAGGAAAGAAGGAAAGAAGGAAAGAAGGAAAGAAGGAAAGAAGGAAAGAAGGAAAGAAGGAAAGAAGGAAAGAAGGAAGGAAGGAAGGAGAAAAAATTCCAATTCACTATACCTTAAAATTCAAACCAACAAAGAGCCCTAAGAGTAAACATACCCAAAGGGATGAAGACCACTACAATGAAAACTTCAGGGTTCTGAACAAGGAAGTTAAAGAAGACAACAGAAGTCAGAAAGACCTCCTGTGGGGCCAGCAAGATTAATATTGTGAAGCGGCCTTGTTTGTTACCAAGTGCCATCTACTCATTCAAAACAATCTCCATCAAAATTCCAATGACATTTTCCCCAACTTAACCAAAAAAAAAAAAAAAAAAGCAATCCTAGAATCCATAGGCAAGCACAAAAGACCCCAAACTGTGTTTAAATTCTACTACAGGGCCATAGCAACAAAACAATGTGGTACTGAGGCAGAGATGAGGCTGCTGACCCCTTTCATTGGCACTGAGCAAATGTAATATGTGTGTTGATCATCACTGTGTTAATGATAAGTTCTTTAAGTTTATACTGTAAGCACACCTTCTGATACTCATTTCCATATACATAAGCAAAAATACTGGGTGTGGAGTAATTTGACTCCCTAATTAGAAGGTATAGAACTCTAGCCTGGGCTGTCTACAGCAAAGAGACTATCACCATAACAGTTATCTGGACTATGAGGACAGCACTGGCCATCTTGAACACACACGCCTCCAGGCAACTATGCAGAGACTGCAGGTGATGATTCGCTGGCTCCTCGGAGAGCTGTTTGAAACAGTTTGTGCCACACTTTCCGCTCTCACAAGTCTCCATGAACCTTGTCTCCCTAGTCCAGACAGAGAACACTTCCCTGGTGGAGGCTCCATCTGAGTGGTAACAGGTGGTGGTAGCTTGAAAGAAAATGATGGTCCCCAAAAGGGAGTGGCACTATTGGGAGATGTGGTCTTGTTGGAGTAGGTATGGCTTTGTTGGAGGAAGTGTGTCACTGTGGAGGTAGACTTTGAGGTTTCACAGATGCTCAAGCCACACTCAGTGTCTAAGACCACTTCCTGTTGCCTGCAAGCCAAGATGTAGAACGCTGGGCTACTTCTCCAGCACCGTGATGATAATGGACTAATCCTCTGAAACTGTAAGCCACCCCTGTAGATGTAACACCCCAATTAAATGTTTTTCCTTTATAAGAGTTGCAGTGATCATGGTGTCTCTTCACAGCAATAGAAACCCTGACTACAACACAGGTAAAGCTATGATTGGCCCCAAGGGAACAAATGTGATTGCTCCAAACACCTCTTTTTGGGCTCTCCTGCAGGTTTCTTAGGCTCCCTCATTGAGCTGGCTGGGAAACACTCTCCTGACCTACCTTCCCTGATGATGTAATTAGCCGGCCAAATAAACACTCCCCGGAGTGGTCTTTGCTTTCCTGCTTCAGGCTGAGCAGGTACAGACAGGACAGCACAGTGGTAGCGAGGTTGATGGCCGCAGCAGCTTGACAGTTGGGTAAACGGTAGTCTCTCCTGACGGCTTGACAGCCAAAAAAGGAGTGACAATCTAGGGAATGACCTAACAGCTGAAGAAGCAATGGTGTGCCCCTGGACCAGATCCATGGGGGCTGCCCGTGGATCTGAACCCTTCTGCTGCTGCCTGGGAACCCACAAAGGACACCCACGCCTGTGTCACCTTTCCTGCACCCAAAGACTGGTTCCCGAGCAGCCCCACAGTCCTGAGCCATGATGAGTGCTCCAGTTCCTAAATTCAGTCCCCAAAGAGGCAGCACTTGGAGTCATCCCATGGCCGCAGAGTTGTGCAAGAAGTCGAGCAGCCAGCTGTCTGATGGCCACAGGAGCAGCTGAACAGTTCAAGAGTGGCCAGGGCAAAAATAAGAAAGGGAACAGAAAGAGAGGAAGAAAAATCCGGGCAGGAGAGAATGAGAACTCACCGAGGGAAGAAGAAACTAGAGAGAAGAACCTGCAGACCCCAGTTGCCAAGAGAGTTCAGCAAGCCGTTAAATCGTCGGAGCCAAGGGTCTCAGACTTCGGCTGAAAGCTATAGCATTGGTTGCTGTCTAGAGTTAAGGGTTCCAACACCCAGGGCCTGCACAGGTACTATTACCACTCACAGGCCTAAGACCTACCCAAGGACCACCACTGCTGAGGCGAAGGGTCCCGGCATGTGTGGACGGATCCCATGGCTGCTCAGTGCTACCTGCTCTGGTCTGCTGCTCTGACCAGGGTAGAAAAGGTAGGAATTAACACAAGAAGGTCCTTTCCCCCAAGCACCGCCTCAGGCTACTTCCTGTCACCATACCTCAGTCACCTTTATCACAGAGAGTAGCACAGGGGTTCCCACAAAGGATCCAGCATGGGCTCACTGCGTACTGTACTGTAAACCCAGTGTGACCAAACTCAGAGTACTCACCCTCACCCCACAGTCCCCTGAGTCTCAGTCACTGGTGACTCCATCTTCCTACGAGCTCAGGCCAACTACCTGAGGACAGTTCTTGTCCACTCTTTCATTCTCTCATAGGACACGTGATCCCCAGCAAGCCCTGCGGACTTTATATTCGAAGTGCACCACCACGGACCTTCTCCACACTACTGAGCTGAGGTCCATACCACGACCACTACCCCCTGCTTCCACGGTGTCTGTAGTCATACAGACTCCCCTGTTGCCGCCCTTACCCCCCAGACGATCGATGCTCAACACAGCAGCCAGAAAAATCTTTTAATCAGGTCACACCATTGTGTCTGCTCTGAAACTTCTGATGTCTCATCAGAAAGGAAAACTGCTTTCTGTGAAGCCTCGTGTGACCTAAACCCCACATCTTCCTATGATGCAGCTGCTCCTCTGAGGCCTCTCAATGACTCCAGGCAGTGTTCTGGTTAGATTTCCAAACACGGTGACCCAAAGCAACTTGGGGAAGAAAGGGTTTATTTTAGCTTACCGTTTACAGCTCATCATCCAGGGAAGGAAGTCGAAGCAGAGACTGAAGCAGAGACCATGGGTGAATGCTGCTTGCCATCTTGCTTCCTTTAGCTCACTAAGCTGCCTTCCTTATAGGGTCCAGGACCACCTTGCCAAGGATGGCGCTGCCTACAGTGAGCTGGGTCCTCCCACATCAATCAGAAGTCAAGAAAATACTCCACAAACACATGCACAGGCCAAACTCATGGAGGCAGTTCCTCAGTTGAGATCTCCTCTAACCAGGTATGTCGAGGTTTGTGTCAAGTTGACAAAAAACCAAACCAAAACAAAACAAAACAAAAAACTAACTATGGAAGGCAATCTCTGCCTTGGAGTCTTCTTCCAGGCTGGATCTTTCCTTTATATTTCTGTCCATTGACCTACTCCTTCATTGCTTTGAGCTATGACAAATGCCACACCCTCAATGAGGCCTTCCATGACAATCTATTTATAATTGTAACACCCTAAGATTTCTTATCCTCCTTTCTCTGCTTTTTCTCCAAGGCATTCATAACACACAACTTCATCAATCTGTTGGCGCTTTCCTGGCAGCGGGGTATAAAGTCATGGGGGAGGGTTATCTATTTTGAGTTTAGTGCTGGCCCTTGGTAATGTGCCAGGTATTTATTCCATGAATGAATGAGTGACATTTTCACCTGAAGACTCCACAAAGGATTTGCCTGCTCTTGTATCTCCAATTTCCAGCTGTTTCTTGAACTCTAACAAAGGAAGAATCTAAAGGCCAGATTCTTCAACATTATCAAACTAATGCATCATTGGTCTTCTTTTGACCAGTCTCTTGAGAGGTCTTTTTAAATAGAAAAATCCACAGTCCTCCCTTCCCTGGTCTGGTCACTCCCTGCCATCTCAACAAAGATGGTTTTCCAGCCAGTGTTTTCATGGGAAATATTGGTTTCCATGATTCCCTGGCACACCCGCCACTGTTTCAGAAAACAAGGAGCTTTGAGAAAGCACTTTGCAAGTATTCATTTCTAAATCATGTATCTTTAAAGAGGCCTGAATTAGGTCAACACACACGCACACATGCACACACACTTACACCTGCTTGTGAGCAATGATAAATTAATTACTGATTCTTTTGGTTTAAAAAGACACAAATTCTAATCCCTAGGAAAGATCTAGAATGCCTTCAGGCTTTTGTAAAAAGTTTACACTGCATGAATTGAAAAGAAGAAGAACTACTTGAGAGGTGTTTACTTATCTGAAATTAGAAACAGCAGTCCAAATTATCTTGATGGGCTCTAAGTGGTTGTAAGACAATAACTTGGCCTCTTACAAATAGACAGCTCTCTTCAGTGTTTCTCTACATCATGTGTCTTTCTTCTGTCGATGTCCCATTATTTTGTTATTTGCCTCTAATGTGTTTCAATGTCAAGGGCCCTCCTCCCTAGGGCAGACTTTCTGATCCCCATTCCATCCCTACTAACTGCCTCCAACTTTTAAAACCCTGGAAAGCTCCAGCCAACATGTTTTCCATTTCTGCTCCAACCTCTTCTAGCCTCCTCTCCTGCTGCATTTCCATAGTGTTGCTTCATCCCATTGGACCACTCACTAGGCTCCTAACAGCCCCCTGAGGACTCAGATCTTGTCCCCACTGAAACATAGGGTGCTGCAGCTCATCTTCCTGCACTTTCTGGGCACTGACAGGCATTTCCACTGGGAACCCTGGCCCAGACTAATTATCACTCACCTCATGGGAAATGGCAACAAGCACTTTCTCCCCTTGAGCTGCCCAGCAAGCCCAGCAGATGCCACACAGCCCACTGTGGTCATCTGCAGGATCTCAAGCTGTGCAAACGAACTGGCTGTGGTTCCCACAGGACCCCTCTGGCCTGGTGCTGCCTCCACCCCACCCCCATATCTCTATGTTCCTTCCCCTTTAGACACCTTGGCATTTGATTTCTCTTTTTGTGTTTAAGGGAAGGGGATAATTAAATATACAAATGTTTACTAATAGTCCCTGCTTAACTGTTCAATGAATTTGGCTAAACAGAACTTACATTTATTTTGTTCATGGGAGTCTGCAGAGAGGAATGTTAGAAAGGGCGTTTATAAAGAATGGCAATGTAACATAGTCACAGTACCTGTTCTCATCCACCAAGCCTCGTCTGTTATGGAAAAAGGAAAGAGGTAGAGAAGGGTCATGAGACTAGGGATGGGGGAACCTGTAGTGGGCAGCAGGCACCTGTGGGTAGGTTAATTTGGTATTGGTTTTCCCCTAAAGAGCGGCTGCAGACCCTGGTTCTTCTATACAGGACCCAGCCCTTGGCACAATACAGGCAGGCCTCTTCTGTCTGTCTCCTGAAGTGCAGTCTGGACCAGTGCATCCACTCCTTCTCCAGCTCCACCATGGAGACTCCTACTGTCCTTCTGTAGCTTGGGTTTCTAACAGCCCCACATCCAGTAGTGCCACCAACATCACTGCGGTTGTTCTGACTCTCTAGCCACACCCCCTCTCACCAGATACAGCTCTGCTCACTGACCTCCTCCTTCTCCCTTACTTCATGCCTTCTGAATTCCACTCTCTGCAACACCAGCATACTCTATTCTCTATTCACACCTCGGCTCCCAAGATGCTTTTCCTGACCCTCGCGGCTGGAGTTCCTGGCTCAGGACCCTCCCACAAGCCATCCATCTAGTTATCTATCACTCCCAGAAGACTGCAAAAGGAAATTTTGCCTCCTTGATCCCTCTATGGCCCCTACGCTCAGCACATAGTACTACTTCATCCTATTTAGAAAAATACTTACTATTACTAAATAAATGGTGTCTAGGGTTAGAACACGTTCTGAAAGAGGTTGCCAGAAGAGACTGGAGATCAGGAATTGGGACAAGAGTTATTACATCTAGGGAAGCAGTCATGACTTGGCGGCCACTGGCATTCTTCCTGGCAGATGGGACTCGAACCCGTCATGCTGTGTCTGGGGACTCATACCACTGCCATAGCAAAGTGAAGCTGCAAGCCCTCAGCTTACACCTGCAGAAATATTGCCTTCTTGTGTTTAGAACCTAAGTCACTGTGTGTATCCAGAGGAAGCAGTCGGCCCAAAGAGTTAGGGGTATCAAGGTGAAAGTCAAGGCTCAGAAGAGGGAAGTATTTGCATCCACACCATCCTCTCTTAGGCTCCCACAGCCAGGCTACTCCTCATTGTGCCACTCTACAGAGGGACAGAAGAAAGATATATACCTTGTCCAGATGGTCTCGGCTTCCAGTTCAGACAAAAACCGCTTCCCAACTCACGCATGCATGCATGCCTGTGGCTCTGGCCACGTCTGTCACTAAATAGCATCTACATCATATTCCCTAGGAAGTGAGTGGTGCTTGGCTAGAAAGCTGAACTTTTTCTTAACATTATATGCTTTTTAGATGCCCACCCATTAACCAAGACTGTTGACAGTCGAGTGTGGCTGGCTTGTCTTACTAATTTTTCCTCCAAGTTACTTGTTGCTGGTAAATTCTCAAAGCATCCATCCACATTATGAAACTCTATCTATTAAGGGTTAAGATTTTTCATTTTTTAACAGAAATTTTAAATTCACAGCAAAATCTGAGAGGAACTTTGTAGATTTCATTAACCCTTGCCCCAACACAGGCGCAGCCTCTTCATTACATCCTGGATCTTAGTAGATTAGTTACTGCAATCAGCAAAACCACGTGACTTATCACCCAAAGTCCACAGTTGGTGTAACACTGAAAAGGAGTCTGAAGCAATCTGTGCATTGTCCGGATGAAGGGTGACAGGTGTCTGCATTACAGACCTCCAGAATAGGTCTGCCCTCAAAACTCCTCTGGCTCTGCTTAGCATCCATTTCTCCTTGCTCGATAAACTTTGGCAATCATCTGTCTTATGGTCTACACCATCTTGGCTTTTCCAGAATGTCATGTAGTTGGGAGTCACATAGTAAGTAGCTTTTCAGGTTATCTGTGCTCACTTAATAATATATAAATACATATTTAAGGTTTTTCTTTGTCTTCTCATTGTTTGATATTACATTTCTTTTCAGTGGTAAGTAGCATTCCATTGTCTAGATGTATTCATCCCTTTACCTACAAAGGCAATTTTGGTTGCTTCCAAGTTCTGACAATTATTAGAAATCTGCTATGAACATCTGCTTGGAGGTTTTTGACTAGATTTACCTTTTCATTCCTTTGAAAAAAGAAAATGCCAAAATATAAAATTGGCAAGTCATATGCTGTATGCATACTCTTTAGGTGTTTGTCTTTGGTTAGTTCTGTTATTAAAGAAATTGTCAAACTATCTTCCAACCAGCTACTGCATTTTATATTTCCACCAGCAATGGATGAGGGTCCTGCTTGCTCCTCATCCTTCCCAGGATGTGAAAAGGTCAGTATTGTTGAGTTTGGCCATTCTAAAAAAGCTGGAGTGATAGCTTGTGTTAATTTGCATTTCCCTGAAAACATATGATATAGAACGTGTTTTCATGTGCTTATTTTCTTTAGTGATTGTATGGCCTTGGTAATTTTTTAGTTTGCATCTGTGTTTTTCTTTGTTCAGATGTTCAGCCATTTTAATCAGTTTTTGTTCTTATAGTCAAATTTAAGATTTCTTTGCACATTTTCAGTAACAGTCCATTCAGTTAATCTTTGCAAACATTCTCTCATAGTCTGTATGGCTTGTCCTTTCATTGACTTGACAACGTATTTCACAAAACAGAAAATTTTAACTGTAATGAAGTCTAATTATTCATCAATTATTTCCCTTTAGAGTTATATTTAAAAAGCCACCACAAACTCAAGGCCATCTAGAGCTTTTCCCTATTTTCTAAGAATTTTGTATGTTTTTATATGTACAATTGTGATGAATTTTGAATTATTTTTGGGTAAGATGTGGGTCTATCTCAATTCTTTTTTTCCTTTTGTATATAAACTGTAGGCACAGTGGCTCTATGCATAGAACCAGCCCTATTCAGTAATGACATCTGGTTCTGCAGGACTCCTCCACATGCTCCAGCAGCTCATAGATGGAGTAGATGTGGGGGCAGGTGGACAGACTCAAAAGCACTGGATCTGGGCCTGGTTGGGAGCTGAGTTGGTCAACCCAGGCCTTTGTGGGGGCCTTCTGCTGCTACACACACAGGCCTTCCAGACCCTGTTTTCTAATGGTAGTGAGAATCCATCCTTATTAGAAAATACAAGAGCATCTGAGGTATCAGCCACAGGGCACAATAAGTTGCATCATTTAAGAAAGAACTATCACTGTAACCTGGCGTTCCTTATACCAGGATAACAATGAGCAGTCTGGCCTGAACAAAAAGGCCTAGTTACGTTTGCTAAGAACATTGTAACAACGATGGAGACAGCAGCCAACATTCACATTCTCAAGTGTGTCGGTCTGCCCCATTTCCCTTCGTAATCACGTGAATACTCCACGGATCTAAAGCTTACCTAGAAAGGGGACTTCCCAAGAAGCAGAAGGAGCCACAGTAGACTTTGGGCAAGTCACCTCGGGCCCTAAAGGACAGTTCTTAGAGAATACAGTTTGTCCCACAGAGCATCTTGAACCCATACCCAAATAGGGCATCACTCTCACCAAACATGACGGAATCCTCCGCCAACTGCCCTGCCTAGAGTTTGGGCTATTTCCCAAGTTCGTCTTCAGTCCTGTGTAACTGCCTCTAGGAAAACGTGATCCAGACACATCCACCCTCACGTAAGGAATCATGTACCCAGTAGGGCTTTTAATCTGTCCAACTGTGATTTATTCATTCAGAAACACCTGACAGAAACATGTAAACTAGACGATGAATTCCCCAGAGCCTGGAGAATCTAGAGCAGTCATGAGAAACCCTCACAATTTATTCTTCCTTCCCTCACAGGATTATTGTCTGGGCAATATGAAGACATGTTTTGAATGCCCGCTTTAAGGCAATATGGCTTTCAATCTTTACCTGGTATTCAATCTTGAAGCTATAATTACCTGGCAGGGGCAGGGAATTCACTATATTCACTCAAAGTATTTTCATTCCAGTTAAGAAGCTTAATTAATGTTTATTTCCACAAACAAGTGCTTTTCCAAGGACAACAGCATACAAAGATTATGAGTAAATTAAAAATTGACAGTATCTTTGAAAGTTTGTAAAAAGACATACATGCCTGCAGTCTTCTTGCCATATATTAATAGTGAAATAATTTGGCTTATATATTCCCACTGTGAACTATGACGCTTCCCACTTTCATATAGTTGAAAGATGTAGTATGTTTGTAGGGCAAGATTGTTCATGAGATAATGTAAAATTCTATAGTGCCAGAGACTTATATGATTCGTATTATTTATGAATGCTCTTATTGACCATTTGATTGCACTTGACCTAAAATCGTTTCTCTGTAACCTTCCTGCCAACTGTAAGGCCAGGAAACTGCAAAAGAAGGTAAGAATCCAGAGCGGACAAGGGCAGGATAATGATGGGATGAGGGAGCCTGTCAGGTGGGCTTTTCATTAGCTTAGAGGATGCCCAGATCCTCAGACTTGGCTCACTGCCTGGGTAGGGTCGGGATCCGGCAGACTCCACAGTGGCGTTCCTTTGTTCTTATTCTAATGTGTTTTGCAGCCCAGAACAGAAGCTGCACTGTTATACTGAACATTTCATGAACCTCAAGTCTTTTATCTGAAACTGAAGCCTAAATGACTTCTTTTATCTGCCTGGCTTGCTAGCCATCCCCTTCAAGTACCTGAATGAAAATGAGGAAGGCCTGGGCTGTCTGTCACACTTCCAGGTTTCAATGAACTACACAGCACCAGAATCTCAAAGGGCAAGGGGCTGATTTTCATACCCGGCCTTTGGCCTTCAGAAGGTAGCTCTCTGTGCAGAAGGCTGGGTGCAGAGAGGCCTTGGCCATGTACTGATTGAGGAAAAGTGAGAGTCACCATTGGCAGCTGAGTCTTTTTACCCTCTGGCCTAGAGGGTGCTGGAAGGTGGGCATCTTCAATTCCAGTGGCTAAGATAAACTCACCCAAAGTAAGACTTCCACAAAATCAAGACTCCAGTTTCTCCAAACAGAAGGTCAAAAATCAGTACTTTTTGTCTGATCTGAGCTTCCTTCCACTCATTAATCTCCCTTATGAGATTTATGTCTTCTCTTGAAATAATAAGACATTAATTTTTCAGTGAAGTTTTTCTCTGGTGCCAAAGACAGAAAAACAAGAGCACTGTCCAAGAAAAACATGGTCTCATCAGTGAGTGATTCCTACAGAACTGAGGTAATTCCAGCCTACCTGAGCTGACAGGGACTGAGCCCAGCCCAACTTGGAGGTATGCACTCTGCCTGGAACATTCTCTTCAACTTTACCCCTCCTTTGCTGCGTCATGGCCTACCCAATGAACGGTATCCTCTGGCCCCCAGCTTCCTAGTGCTTTACACTGGTGTTCGGAAGCAGCAACATCAGCATCAGCATCACCTCTGCAAACATGTAGGGAATACAAATCCATAGGACACCCCCACCGCCACCAGACCTTCTGAATCTCAAGATGTCATGCTTTAACATACAAGACACTGGAGAGCCATTCTCTGAGCCTTTGTTTTCCTCCTTTGGGCATAAACAAGATGCTGTGTTTTCTAATGCTGCTTCCTGTAAAATGCCATGTTAAGTGTCCCACATCTATTCCTCACAGATGTGTGTGAAGGCAGACTGCAGAAGGGTAAAGGCTTCATAATGTGCATGACTGTTATCCACACACAGTCCCAACTAAACCAAAGACAAGAGTTTGATCCTCAATGACATCCACAAACCCTTCTGAGGCTACAAATGGCTTGTCTTCAGTCTAAAGACATTCAGTGGTCTTAAAAAAAATAATACCCTGGCCAACAGGCTCGAGAGATGGCTCCATGGTCAAGAGCATGTACTTCTCTCGGAGAAGACAGATGTTCCATTCTCGGTAAGCATATCAGCTGGTTCCCAATCTCCTATTAGTTTCAGTTCTGAGAGATGCAATAGCCCCTTCTGGACTGGGTACCTCACATTCACATGTACACATACTCATTCATACACAGGCACACACATATACACATAATTGCACATAAAAGAAATCTTAGAAAGCAATGACCAAGCAGGCTTATTGTCCAATCAGAACAAACCCGTCAGAAAGGTCAATGAGTTCAACCAGTCACCGGGATGTAATGAAGGCACCGCATACTAATTATGACATCATTAACAGTATTCCGTGGCTTTTCAAAGAAAAAAACCCTCCAAGTTTGCTACTTTACTCATAAAAATAACACACAACACATTATCTGCAAACATGCTTCATTTAGCCATATCAGCCTCAGCCTAGAAAGTAGTTTGAACAGTGAACAGTGGCTGCCAAAGAGAGAGAGGACAATTAAACGGCCTTGCATTAAGGCTAGAGGAGAGGTCTTAGAGGAACTCTGGTTGCCCAGGACACTGGAGAGAAACAGAAGCCAAGGGCAGGGTGAGCACTGAGGGGTGAGGAAGACCAACGGTACCTTCTCATCTGTGCCCAGGATGAGAGGCCCTGCAGAAAGAAAGAGGAAATGCCATTACCGGGAATCAAGTGTTCCACTCCCACCCCACCCCCACCCCCACCTCCCCACCCACTCCTCCATTTCCCAAGCACGCGCGTTAAAAAAGTCAGCTCCACAGTGAGAACGCGTGCACACTGGGTGGGTGCCGGGCAGGTACAGCCACTGGCTTCAGGACAACAATCTTCATGCCAACCCAATAGGTTTTTTGTTTGCTTGCTTGTTTGTTTGAGTCTTTTTTATTATAAATAGATTTCTTTTTTCCATACAATATATTCTGATCATGGTTTGCTCTCCCTCATCTCCTTGCAAATCTCCCCAATCATCCAACTCCACACCTTCTTTCTCTTTAGGGAAAAAAAAAAAAGAGAAAGAGATAAAATGAAAGAAAAACCAAGAAAGCACAAGCACATGCAGAGACACGTGTGAACACACACATGCAGAGACATGTGAACATACACACACAGAAACACATGGCAACACACAGACAAAACACATAAAGATACAAAATCAGAAACTCACACAAAAGCAAAAGACCAGTAAGGTTAAAAAAAACATGCCTAGACAAAGCAATATGAGAAACCACAGCAACAACAACAACACCTCTCTCAAAACACCACGAGTTCATCTTGAGTTGGCCTCTCCTGCTGAGCAGAGGCCTGCCCTTAAGTGTGGTGTGCATACCCAGTGAGGTTTGGTTTTTCTGACTCTCCTTATATAATTGCAAAGGTGCTGTATGATATTTTTTTCATGAAACATAACTATAGGAAGAGATTACAATGGAAACTGAGGAAATACATAGAGAATGTTTCTTTCCCGATGATGGTGAATTTATGGACGAAGCCAGGAGACTGCAAACATCTGGCGGCCGCATTTCTGGAAACCTGTAAAGGTCTGATGATGCCCCCCTTTGGGCATGAAGGGTTTCACAGAACACCATTTTCACATGCTACATAGTCCTAGCAAGGGGAGCCCGCCACACAGTCTCTTCAGAGTCACAGGCTTCTAGGACATTTGACTGGAAAAAGAGAAACACAACTCAACAGTTCGAATTCCTCTCCAAATTGTTCTAATTTTTAAGAATTTTTATTGTGGTAAAATACAATGAGTTTTGTCATTTTAACCATTTGAAGGGTAAGATTCAATAGCACTAATCACATTTACACCGCTGGACAATCACCACCACTACATGCTTCCAAATCTCTTTTATCACTCAAAATGAATCAAGTCCTAGGACACGGTCTCAGATCTCAGCAACCTGAATCAGTTCTTGCCTCCACACTAGCCTGTTTGAGATATTTCACACAAGCGGTCACTGGCTGCATGGATGTGCTGCCGATCCAGTTGTCTGTTGGGCATTTAGGCTATGGCCAACATTTTCAAATGCTTCTTCTCGTATTTGTTCCAAGTCTCTGGAGCAGATTCTAAAGAGCTATGGCTTTTCTGTGCTTATCGCTTTGAGGAAACTGTACGGTACCTGTTGCTATTCCTACCAGCAATGGACATACGTTCTAACTTCTCTGTATTCCTGCTGAAGCTCATTTTTAGACTAAAAAAAACATTTTAATGACTTTTTTATGTAACAGCTTCCTGCATGATCACTCTTTCTCCCTTCCATCCCTGTTGACACCTCCCACCACGAAGCCCTACCAGTTCCCTTCCCAGTTTACGACTCTTGGTTTTGTTTTGTGACCCATTTAATTCAACCCGGGCCATCTACTGGAGCCTGAACAGATCAGTGGGTACACAACTGAAAGACAATGATTCTCCCTGCTCTTAGCAGACAGCTCAGCAGTGACGGAAAGGATCTCTGAGTCTTTCCTCCAGCCATGCATCCCGAGCTGCTCTGGGTCTGTGATTGGAACGGCTGCATCTTGTCCGGGAGACGTTATTCCACAGTCGTCCTTATTTCACAAATCTTACATTCTTTCTGCCCCCTCTTCCACTTAGAGAGGCTGTTAAACACGGTTTGTGTAAGGCTGAGCGCTCGCTCGTCGGTCACTTTGCCTCAGTACCTCACGCAGCCATGAATCTACTTCACCACCATTCTCTGGGAAGGGAGGCTTCTGGTTTTCAGTTTATTATAGTTCCCCTAGGGACCATGGTGCTTCTAGGTGTGACAGGATATTCATTATGCTTTTGATTTGCATTTCTCAAATGACTAAAGATGCAGAAAAATCTTTTCATATGTTTATCACCCATTCTCTTTGGAGAAATGACTGCTCAATTCCACTGTCCATTTTTTGAATTGGGTTTTCTTTTTGCTATTGAATTTTAGTAGGTTTTTAATTTTTTTTAATTTAAACTTCTTTTTCATACAATATATTTTGGCCAAATTTTCCCCTCCCTCAACTCCTCCCAGATCTTCACCACCTCCCTACCTGCCCAACTTCATGTTCTCTCTCTTGACTCATCTTTCTCACACACTCTTATCAAGCACATAATTTGTAATATCTTTCCTCACTCTATGGAGTATCTTTTCATTTTCTTAAGAACATCTTTAAGAAAAGCTTAAGAAAAGCTTTTCATTTTGACAACATTCAATTTATTATTTTGATTTTGCTGCACATATTTTAGCACCATATTAAGAATCCACTGCCATATAGAAGGTCATACCCTATGGGTAACTCTGATATTTAAGTCATTGATTTATTTTGAGTTTAATTCTATATGTAGCATGAAACCAATGTCCAGTTTCATTCTCTTGATATGAAAATTCATTTTTGCTGCCATTAATTGTTGAAAAGACTACTTACCTCCCAGGTGAGTGGACTTGGCATCCTTCTCCAGAGTCAAGTGACCACAGATATATGGTATATATTACTGAACTCACAGTTGATTCTAGTCTATGTATCTTACCTTATGTTCAGATCACAGTGTGAAATTTGAAATTGAGATGTATGACTCCTCCAGCTTGATTCTTTTTCAAAAAAATTTTTTATATTGGGGTTTTTTGTTTTTATTCCATATGAAATTGGAATATTCTTCCCCTGCTGTTTACCACTCTGGAGGCTGTGGGACCTGGGGAAATGGAGCTGATAAGTGAGGTAGACTAAAGTCTCATGCAATAGCCAGTTTCACTCAGAGCATCAAACAATTTATACTCTGAGGGTTAAGAGAAGTCATGTGAATAAAGTGTCCAGTCACAAGGGCTAGCCACACATGGCAGGCAAGCTGCATGTGACAGAAACATATTTCTCCATAGAGGCATATAGATAAGTAACAAAAGCCAGTTGTAGTGAATAATCTGAAGTCAACTCACTCCTAGCTGCTGCTCCTGGGAGGGGCATGAAAGCATAATTTTGAGGTTTTGAAGAAACTGGAGTCACAAGACCCTTGTCCTGGTTTCTTGGAGTTTTAGATCTCCTCACATGACTCCATTCTTGGACCATGTTCAGGCAAAAACACCTCTTAGAATTTTGATGAGGTCTGAATTCAATCTATTAGTCACTTGAGGTAATACTACCTTCCTAGCAATGCTAAGGCATAGGAGTGTAGCACTAATCTTAAAAGGTCTTATTAAGAAAAACAAACCTGGAGCCAGGTATTGGGGTGAACGCTGGAAGATCAGAGAAGCAGAACAAGCCACAGACACCTCACCTTGCCAATTCTTCAGCTGATCCTGTTTCTTCAGACTGGAAGCCTCTGTGTCCTCATTTGAATGGATCTCAGCTGAACTGCTGCTCTAAAGCCTAAAAGCTTAACCAGCTCTAGTTCCTGGTCCTCACGCCTTATATACCTTTCTGCTTCCTGCCATCGCTTCCTGGGATTAAAGGCGTGTGTCACCATGCCTGGCTGTTTTCAGTGTGGCTTTGAACTCACAGAGATCCAGATGGATCTCTGCCTCCAGAATGCTAGGATTAAAGGTGTGTGTGCCACCATTTTCTGGCTTCTATGTCTATCTAGCGGCTGTTCTGTTCTCTGACCCCAGATAAGTTTATTAAGGTGCACAATATATTGGTGAACACAATATCACCACATAGAAGTGTTTCAATTTAATTCTTGTTAGGATGTTCTGTAGTTTTCAATGTATAGTCTTTCCTCCTTGGTTAATTTTAATCAAGTATTTTATTCTTTCAAATTCTTTTTTAATTTCTATTTTATGTCTATGGGTATCTTGCTTACATACATGTCTGCGTACCCGTTGTGTGCCTGGTACCTGTGGAGGCCAGAAGAGGGCATCAGATCCTCTGGAACATGAGTTACAGATGGCTGTGAGCTGCTTTGGGGGTGCTGAACCTGAACCTGGGTCCTCTGGAAGAGCAGCCTAACTGCAGCTACCTCGGCAGCCCTCAGATGCTATTTTAAATGGAAGCACTTGCCTAATTTCCATTTCAGGCTGGTCATTGTACATGTGGAGAGGCATGCTCGGTTTTCACATTTAGATCTTGCTCTAAGCAACTTTGCTGAATTTACTTAATCACTCTAGTAGCTATTTTATAGATTCTTTGATATCTTCTATGCATAAGTTTATTTCATCTTCATATAGGCATAACTTGCTCTCTTTGCAAAGATATCTTTTTTTCCCTTTTCTTTTCTACTTACTCCAGTTAGAACATCCAGGAAAACAGATGATCAATGGTAGAAGAGTTCACCCTTATCTCTCCTGATCTTTCACTATTGAATATGGTTATTAGGTATAGAGCTTTCATAAATGTTCTATCATGTGTTAACGTTTGGGTTTTCCCCACACTCATGGGGTGAAAATGAATCCTTCAGCCAAGTGACCTAGGTGATAAAGGCCTCTGAGTGAAGATTAGGTCATTACAGCCAAGAACTCACAAATGGAATCAGTGTTCTTATATTTAAATGTGAGACTCCATAGAGCTATTTCTACCATGGAAGGTTACAGAGACACCATTTCTACTATGGAATGATACCAGAAGCCACTGTCTATAACTCAATAATGAGTCCTCACAGGCAGTACATCTAACAGAAACCCAATTAAGGATTTCCCAGCTTCTAAAGCTATGACAAATAAATTACTATTATTTATAAAGCATCCAATAATAGTACTTTGTTATAGCAGCCTAAATGGACTAAGATATTCCCTTTATCATACTGAGAAAGTTCCTTCCTATTTTTGGTTTTTTGATGCTTCTAATCATTAAAGGATGCTGGGTTCCAACAAAAAGGTTTTACATATCTATTAAGATGACTTGGGGGACTTCCCCTGCATTCTATTATTGTGATGTATTGTCTTGTTTGACTTTATGTTGAGTCACAATCCTTCAACAGGTATCTTATAAAGATAATTGCAAAGTATATTATCATTCAAAAGTATTCTCTAGGTACCGTTTGAAAGATTAGTTGATTATTGTATTCAGCGGGTATCTATTTTGCTCATAGGTACTAATCAGAGAATGAAAAGCACACTAGTAAAACAGATAATCAGCAATTTCTACCCTCTGGGGGTAGAAAATAAGCAAGACAATGGAATATATAGAAGATGAATGACTGATGAGAATGATGGGGAAAAAAAGCAAGAAAGTGAGCAGAGGGCATGGAGAAGTCGTTCTGAAAGAGAGAGGAATTCTGACTGGCACTCCAACTTACATGTACCGTTGCTTCAGAGATAAGAAAAGCTTTTAATAAAGAGGAAGCAATTGCCAAAACAACCTTAGTGTCTTTGCCACAACAACCCTCTGCCAAACCACAGCCTACACAGGAAATCCTATTTCTTTTGGTTGTCTGTCTTCCACCAACAAAGATAGCCCTGATGCCAAATACAGTGTGGGTTTGCTGCTGGGAACCAAGGAAGGCATAAATCAGGGCAAATATGGCCTCTTGGAGCAGGGAAAGTTGTCAACTCCATTAAGCAATAAGCAAGCAGTGTTCCAAGACAAAGTATTTCAAAGTACTCGCTCTTTCTAATTTTCACTCATTCTGATAGCAGAGACTATTCAGGACTATGTATCTGTCCACATCTCCGATAGATCTCAGCCTCTTAACTGTAGGTTGTGTAATTGAATGTGGGAGTCACAGAGAGTCTGCCAGAAATTGAAGGTCTCTGAAGGTGCAATATACATTGAACACTGCGGATATACACTGATCAAAACTTACATGAATATTGAATGTGTAATGAACCTGAGGCATTTGTGGCAACACTTGCCCATATTGCATTGTGG
>CABHPH010142163.1:0-14598 GCA_902168325.1 Peromyscus nudipes | reverse complement strand
CAGAGAGAGAGAGAGAGAGAGAGAGAGAGAGAGAGAGAGACTTAGACAGAAAGTGATACTTGCTGCAGCCTAACCCTTTCTATATACAATTTTTTCTTCCAAAGAACAAAATACCACTACCTTCACTTTTACTACAAAACTTGACATGCCTAACTGCTTCCATGGGGTTCCCTACTGTCACTTAACTTCCTCTTCACCCAAGTCCCTAGTTCTGCTACCATCTGTGGGGGTCCCTGAACCTAAGTCTCTGTTCTGGGCACCATCTGTGGGAGGCCAGCTTCAACCTTTTACAGGGTTCCTATGTGGAGGAGAGAGGGATAAGGAAATAATAGATAGAAAGATAGCAGAGATGAGACAGACAGAAACATAGGATAGCTTCAGGAGGACTTGGGTCAAAATCAGCTGGCCTCTTCTGTCTCTTCAAAAGGCCTTTTTATAACAATGCCAAGGGGTGGGCCAAAAGACCTCCCCCTTGCTAGATCAAAGCATACCACACAGCCAAGTGCAGAGACTTCCACACACCTGGTAACCACACACATGGTCAAGTCATCCCCTTATGCAGCCCTATTGGGTAAAGCAAACTCAGATCTCACTAGGAAACCTCTGTGCGCTTCAACAATATATATTTATATTTTATACATTATAATTATGCACACACCATCTATAAATTTATGATAAACAATTTGCATGTAGTTGAGCACTATTGCATGTATACATGCACACTATCATAGCTCATTTTTTTCACTGAATAGTATATCAAAGAAGTAATTTTCTATGCAATCATACTCATCAAACATCTTTAATGACCACATATTATTTCATCACGTCCAAATATAGTATAATTTTTTCTCAAGTTTCTCAAGTTCCCACTATTAGTGATCTTAAAAAATTGTTTTTAGGTTTATTTGTTTGTTTTTACTTTTTCCTTTAGACTTTTTCACTGAAGATAAGAATTGTTTCTGGTAGGCAGGTAACAAGGTTCATCGTAAAGGGACCGATGTACTACAAAGGATGTAATGTCAGAAGCTGTCATGCTTCCTGAGATGGGTCTACCCCACGAAGCTCAATCAAATCAGAGCTGTTAAATCCAAGATGTCTTTGTCAGAACTCTCGTCTCTCACAGGCTACCATCCCCGCTCATTAAAACTGCAGCATGAATTATCACTAGGAATACAAGAGAGAAATCTTCCATCCAAGATCTTTTGGGCTGTGGAGATGGCCCAGTGAATAAAGTGCTTGCTGGTCGTGCATGTGGGCCTGAATTTGGATCCCTGGCCTCCACATAAAAGCCCCACAGCACACCTCTGCAACCTTAGTACTGGTGAAGGGAGCCTAGTGAAGCCTGGGGTTTACTAGCTAGTCCTGGCTGAAATGCTGAGCTCCAGGTTAAGTGAGAAATCCTGTCTCAGAAAATGAGGTGAAGAGTGATAGAGAAAACTACCTGAAGTCAATCAACCTCCAGCCTCTTCATGTGCACATATGGGAGACTGTAGGCACAAGCATGTACACACACACACACACACACACACACACACACACACACACACACCCCTCTTTTCTACCTGGCAGTTGTAACTATAATGATTATGAAGATCTTAGAAGATTGCTCTAATCCCACCCTCAAAATAGCATTGTTTGACTGGAGGTGGGGCTCCATGGATAAAGGCACTTACTTCCAGAAAACCAGGTTTCACGGTTTGATTCTCAGCACCCACATGGCGACTAACAACTGTCTGTAACCGCAGTCCCAGGGAATCCATCCAACACCCTCTTCTGGTCTTCAGACATGATACAACAGGTTACTTAAAGACATGCATGTAGGCAAAACTCCATGCACATAAAATAAAAGTAATTAAATCTCAGTGTTTTTAAAGGCATTGTTTTGCTTGTGTTGTGATCACTGTCTTCCTTTGGACATACATTTCTACTTGTTGCCTCTCAATGTTGTCATTCCTAAACCTTCCCCGTCACGCTATTCACAACGGTGAACAGTTTGATTGGAAGGACATAGGAAGGTGCATCACAATGCATGAAGCATTTTGGTTCAACTCAAGGAGAACGAATGCCTTCAGGAGACCATGTGACATCCCCTTCCATCTCCCACCCACTTGTAAGTCTCCTCTGAGATGCAAAACAATCTGGAAACTGGGAAGAACTACATGTATGTATTTGCTGTTACTCACTAGATGCCGTTTTTCTTTCAATTTTGAGTCGTAGAAATCCCTCTTCTATGTCAACCCTCCTCAGACAGACCCTCTGCTAGTGCAATGACTTCATCGAGGACAGTAAAGCACTGAGAAGAGAGCAGCTCGCGTTTCCCTGCTGACGTGCACAGAGTGTGGACTGGAACCCAAGACTCCCGAGCTCACCTCCAGCCCCTCCAACTGAACCCTCCTCTCTAGCATAATCCATGCTTTTTGTGGAAAGTTTGACATAGAAAGACAGCTCATGCACTAATCTGGAGCCCAAATCAATAAACGTATGAAGACTGCATGCTCACAGGCTTGTAGCCATTTAATTCCCAGGCGATTAGTTTTCCCCTTTCCAGTAGTCTGAGACCCAGTGTGCGAGGTTATTAAACCACAGCTGTTTGCTCCAGACCTTGAAGGGATCTTAGTAGACTGTGTAGTGGGTAGCCACTCCAGCTTTGGTCTGGAAGTTCCAAACCCCATTGAGGCTTCCGTAACTATCACGCCTACAAGGCGGGGCCAAGGGAGGGCCTGAAGACCTGAGACCGGGATGCGCGGCGCTCTCTTGTTTCCTGGACCTGGACGCGAGAGGTAGACTGAGGAAAGTTCTCCAGAGAACACCGCCGGACTGCGCTGCGTCTCTTCCAGAACCCATCATCTACCTATCCCTTCATTTGTGAGTTACGCCTTTAAATAAATCTCCTTTTAACTACGTGGAGTGGCCTTAATAATTACACCAATAAGACTGAATGAGGAACCTTTCTCATCTAGTACCTCAAGCAGCCTTCTCAGCAGGCATTTATTTAGAAAGACTGAGATAAGACTCTCCATTTCATTTGTTAGTTATTGTCTATAAGGAATACTATGTAGTGTTTCATCAAAAATCTACATAGTGTAGATATTTAGATATATTTAGTGACAACAATGTGTCACTAGATTAACGCCTATCCATATTTTTGTTTTATTATTTTCCACATTTGTAGCACTGTAGGGTTATTTGGCTATTATTGATGCTGTTGTTTGTTTATGCCTTTAGTTTAAGAATCCTGAGTTTATGCGGGCAAATGGGTCCCTCCTGGTAAAAGCAGTTCAAAGGTCATGATGTCAGGAGCATTTTTCCCAGGATTTTCTTCTTTCCGATCTGGGAGTCATCCATCAGTCAATGTGCTAAGGTAAAATACCCTGAAGTCCTTATATCCTCCCTGGTCACTCTACGCCCAAGTGTGTCCCATGTCTGACCACTTCACACTTCCAATGTGTGTGTGTGTGTCTGTGTGTCTGTGTGTGTGTCTGTATGTGTGTGTCTGTGTGTGTTCACATGTGTGCCACATGTATGTGTGTTTGAGTGTATGTAAAGGCCAGAGGTCAACATCAACATTGTCCTCCCTTAATTTTTGAGACAGTATCTCTTGCTGCACCTGGAACTCATAGATTAGCTAGCTTGCTGTCTAGCCAGCAAGCCCCAGGCATATTCCTGTCTCTATCTGCCCAGATTACAGGTGCACGTTACTTTGCCTGGCTTTTTATGCAGGGTCTGGGGCTTGAACTCAGGTTACCATGTGGAGCAAACACTTTACTGACAAAGACACCACCCAGCCCTACAACATCCCTCCTGCTTGTGTTCTTTTCTTCCAGCCCCCAACATCTTCCAAACCTCACCAGAACACACATAATCGTCTCCCTGTTTGCTCCAATGGCTTCCTGTTGTAGCTAGAATTCACATTCTTTGACCTGTGACACCACCCACTTAGCATGGAAGTGACTTTCTGTCCACCTTCATCTTGCTCCTTAGCTTTCCCTCAGCTCCCCTTCCTTGCACACCTTTGCATGAGCTTCCTGCTCTGCATAATCCTCCCCATCTCGCCCTTCACAGCTGTCTACTCCTGGTGTTTCCAGAACCAAGCTTCCTTGTCACCTGAATGAAGATGGGTGCTAGTCTGAAAACCTTACTTCTTAAGATCTGACCTTAGATTGCATCCATCTTTCCTTCCACTGTACAAACAGCTCTGTGAAAGAAGGAATATTTTCTCTCTTGCTAACCTCTCTGTGAGATTCTGGAACAACAAGGGCAATAGAAACTATAAAATTTTATCAAAGGAAGTCTGAGTGTATCACAAGGCAAGAAGTGTTATAGTCTTATTTTAAGAATCTTATAAATAGAAGACGAAACTGAATGATAAAGATAAGTCTTACAATAGAGAAAGTAGATTATAAAAGCTCCCTGGGGCTTTGGCAGATTGTATGAGACCTTGAAAAATTTGAGGAAGTAACTATATCATGCAGAGACAAAGTTACCTGCACAAGTTAACTGAGACCACTGAATGGGTTATCTGAACCCACATCCTATGTTCTCTCTGCCTGATACCCTGCCACCAGCTTCATGGCTTTGGGTAAAACATGGGTGCCCACTGCCCACCAAATGCAGATGTCATATCTACTACTTCCTAGTAACCTATTGTCACAATCTGAATGAAAAATGTCTCCTCAGGTTGGGGGGGCTTGGCTGGAGGAAATGGATCACTGGGGAGATGGGCCGGGCAGCTACGGCCTGGACCCACTTCCTGTCCTATCTCTGTAACCTATTCTGTCCAGATCCAGATGTGAGGAAGCAGCCTCAGGATGCTGTCCCACTATGATCCTCAGACATGAGCCAAACTAAGCCTGTCCTTTATGTTGCTTCTTGGCAGGCATTAGGTCACAGGGAAAGGAAAGCAGCCAGCTGAACCAGCTCCTAGGCCAGCACTGCTTCCCTCCCCTTCTCATCCCTAATGCCTGGCAGGACCATTTGCTCCCCATCATGTGTGGACATTGATCGCTCCATGTCTATATACTTCAATCCGGTCTCAAGTCTCAGCCCTCACTGCCTTTGGCTTCAGTGTCTCATTCACTATGGCTGGCCTCTGCCTTCTTGTGAAAACCCATTGCTCCCAAGTGCTTCCATGGCAGTGAACACATGGTTCTCTTTACACCATTACAGATGACTCCCACGTATGTGCTAAATCTGAGTCCTTGAGATGTTCCAAGGTGTGTGCTCTCCCTCTGCCTATACTGTCCATCCCGTGTTATGCACATGCTGATTACAGTATGGAGGTATTTATTTGGAAGCTTAACATCAATTCCCAACATTCAAATCAAAACTGAGTTCATCTTCTCTCCAGAATCAGATTTTCTTATTCCCATCACTCGGTCATTCCATTCACTTAAAAATAATAATAACTTCAAAAGCACTTTGAAGTTTTTCCTCTTCTTCACACCAGAGATGTTCCATTTTGACATTATTGAATTTTTCCTCTTATTTCATTTCTATGACTAACACCAACAATGGATTCCTTCCCTTGTTAACTCATTTACATTTCTCACTCAGTCCAATGATCTAGCCAAATTATCTTACAACAGTGCTTTCCTTAGGTCACCACAGTGCTCAGCCACCATTGGTCACCACCACAGTGCTCAACCACCATTGGTCACCACGGTGTTCAACCACCATTGGTCACCACGGTGTTCAACCACCATCCTTTAAACTCCTCTTGACCAACCAATAAAGTCTGAACTTGCTTCAGAAGGGTACCTTCCTAAAGCTTGAGTTCTTTTCCTTCACTAATATCATTTTCTCTGTTCCCAAAGTAAAATTTCTGCTTCAGCTGAACACTCTCTGACCACTGGCCTTCCTTCGTCTTCCTGTACTCAAAAATGTTGACATACTAAACCAGAGAGGATCTTGCCTGTATAATACCGAGTGTAGACATCTATACGTCTAATATGGCGATTACCTGCAGCCGGTGGCTACAGAGCACTTGAAGTTTAGCTGGTAAGACTAGAGAATTGATTTCCAAATTTTGTTTAAATTTAATTTAACACTAATAATGAGGTCAGTGGAAAACTTTTAGACATATCTGGAAAATTAGAATTTTAATCTGTTTCTTTCAATTATGGATTTTATGAAATTCAAATGGAGAAAAAACATTTCTGATAAGATTTTAGGGTCCAAATTGAGATGTACTATAAAACTAAAAACTATACCAGAGTTGGAAGACTTGATTTGAAAGGAGACATGGAGACTATCTTATGCATTTTTGTATGGATTACATATGGAAATCCATACTTAATGAAATAAAATATATTGTCAATATTAATTTGCCTGTTTGTTTCATTTTTTTATAACAAAGTTGTTAGAAAATGTTTAACTACACACATGGCTCATGTTGTACTTTCTTTCTTGGGACAGTGCTGTTTTACATATTATCCATGTAAAAGGTATTCTCATCACAATACAGACTTTGGTTCTGGTTCCCAAGCTCAGACACAGATGGAGCCGATCCGAACCAGGATGACAATCCTGAGGAGGTTCCCACGGTGTTCTAGGTGAGTCCAGTCATGCAGGAAACTGAGAAGCCTGTCCTCAGTGTAGCTCCTCCCTCCAATAGCACTGACGTCCCGTCAGTCATAGAGCACTTTCCTGGTCGCTCATGTGGCTTTATCTGTGTTACACACATGCTAGCTCTCTGTGTTATATACACGCTAGCTCTCTGTGTTATACACACGCTAACTTTCTGTTATACACATGCTAGCTCTCTGTGTTATACACACGCTAGCTCTCTGTGTTATACACACACTAACTCTCTGTTATACACATGCTAACTCTCTGTGTTATACACATGCTAGCTCTCTGTGTTATACACTCACTAGCTCTCTGTGTTATACACACGCTAGCTCTCTGTGTTATACACACACTAACTCTCTGTTATACACATGCTAACTCTCTGTGTTATACACATGCTAACTCTCTGTTATACACACGCTAGCTCTCTGTGTTATACACACGCTAACTCTGTTATACACATGCTAACTCTCTGTGTTATACACACGCTAACTCTGTTATACACACGCTAGCTCTCTGTGTTATACACACGCTAACTCTCTGTTATACACATGCTAGCTCTCTGTGTTATACACATGCTAACTCTCTGTTATACACACGCTAACTCTCTGTGTTATACACATGCTAGCTCTCTGTGTTATACACACGCTAGCTCTCTGTGTTATACACACACTAACTCTCTGTTATACACATGCTAACTCTCTGTGTTATACACATGCTAGCTCTCTGTGTTATACACACACTAACTCTCTGTTATACACATAACTCTCTGTGTTATACACATGCTAGCTCTCTGTGTTATACACTCGCTAGCTCTCTGTGTTATACACACGCTAGCTCTCTGTGTTATACACACGCTAGCTCTCTGTGTTATTTATACACACGCTAGCTCTCTGTGTTATACACACGCTAGCTCTCTGTGTTATTTATACACACGCTAGCTCTCTGTGTTATTTATACACATGCTAACTCTGTGTGTTACACACATATTTCCAACCAGACTGACAATGCTCATGAAGGATACAGTTCTCCTCGTCATACCTAATCCACATGGAATGCCACATGTGAGTAGGTACTGAGGAACGGCAGGTGTTCTATACTTATTTTCTTATGTAGTTAATGTCAGTACCCACAATCCACTCATCGGGTACTCCTCTAGCTCTACTTTACAGGAGAAACAAGCATTTTGGTCCAATGTGCACTGAATGATCGAGTCACAAACTATTGGCCAAACAGTGTCCTCCGCTGTTTGTGACACTGCCTAGATCAGAGTCCCCTCCATTGGCCCAGTGTGTTTCATAAACGTACATGCTCCTAGCAGTGAGCATACAGCAAGGAAAGATGGCACCTTCAGGATTCAAGATGGACTACAGCGTTTAAAGAAACATTCAAGTCCAACACGTGTCCCCACCAATGTAGAAACTGCCAAGGCTTCCAAGGTTTCAGAGAAGAGCTCCTTGCCTCCAGAACTCAGCGGTAGGAACACCTGTTCCCAAGCCACAGAGGGGCGGCTGGAGCACTCTGTATTCAAGAGCTCGTTCCGGGGAAGGGTAGCATCGGAGCCAAGCAGAGCAGCTGTCAGTGGGCCAAGGAACAGACCAGCTGAAGTCACAATGCCAAGGAACATTCTGTCCGGGCTGCACGGATGTTAAGATTCCCAGAAAGAGAAAGGAACGCTGGATTGGAAACTGAAGCAAGATGCACCAGGCTCATACAAGGCATTCAGCTTTTCAGTTGTTCTAAAAATGAGATAACTGTGGAAGCAGAGAGGGAGATCTGCAGCTGCTCGGGGCTATTCATACCATAAGAGATCCCACCAGGCCTCTTTATTGTTGCAGTTTTGGCAAATTATTTTCTTATCACACACAACCTCCTCACTTCTGTTCCTGGGTAAGCACTTAGGCTCGTAAAGCTGTGGGTCAGCCACAGTTGAGTGTCCAACACACAGAACAGGCGGCCGTGGGGAGTGCCAGAGCCCGCCTCTCTGCAGAAAGCAACTGGAGTCCATAAAAAGCTGGCCTGTCCTTGCCTATTAGTTGACTGGGGTTTGGAACTCTGGCCTGGATCACCTACATCCTCTACAGAGCCTCACCTTTCAGGGATCTCCTGATGAGTTAGGAACGTTTCGCTGGGTGCTGAGCAGAGCTCTGGTGGCCTCAAGGGCAAGGGGCAGGTGCACAAGCAGACCCTTCTCTGCCAGGCGCTGGCCCCTCTGTAGACAGAGGGGCCGGGTGCCCACCACACATGTGTGCTGGACAACTGCGCTGGCATCTCCTGCGTGGGCAGAGAGCATGCCGCTCCCATTATCTCGGCCCATTAGGGAAGCAATTGGAAAAAAAACATTTAGCCATTTGGACAGGAGCAAGACTGCCGAATGGCTCGCTTTGCTGTGACAGCCTGCCACATGCAGATGAAAGGGAAGGCTTATAACAAATTTTCATTACCCCCAAATAAAAAAGCAACAGCAGGCAGAGCAAGGGCTTTGAGGCTGAGAGGTGGGGCCAGAAATCCACCCAAAAGACCACAAAGGAGCCTCAGCAAAACAAATCAATCAATCTCTCAGTCACTTGTACTTGCCTAGTGCTGTGCATGTAAATGACAGTCAGGCCTGTCAGTCTGTCAGGCTCTGGCCTTCAGCGCTTGCCTCCCACTCCTCTTGAGGTGCACCAAAACACAGCCCTCAGCAGGGTGTGGTGAAGGGAAACAAGGTGGGGTGTCCCCCACAAACAGCAAGAAGGTCTCTGCAGTTTGCTTGGCTTCCAGGTTTAGTAAACACCGGCGAAAATTAAACCTCAGATACAAAGGGTGAAGGGCTCCTATGGGCCTCCCAGATGCCTCTGGGGCTTCTTCAGTGTTCCTAGTACCCCCACACATACCCCCAGTTCATGTTCTGCAAAAGAAGTCCAGGACACCCACAAGGCACAGACCCCAAATGAAACCCTGCCTCTGAATCTCCCACACAAGCCCCACAACCCACTCTGGCTCTAATGAGCCCGGCTGCCTGCAGAGCTGCATAATACACTGTGCCTTTGACCTTATTAGAAGACAGCTGCCCAGATCTGCCTTTTCCTGGCCTGGGTGTCTGTCCACAGGTGTCCCCAGCACGGTTACCATTGCATACAGAAGCAAACAGTGAACCGGGCTGCAGCTGGATACAGAATAGAGCGCCTTTGGCTTCACGGTTTCTCTAAACCCCCATCTCTCACGAGCAACTGCTTCCAAAGCACAAGTTGTTAAACATGAGGGTTTTCACAGCATCCAAGACTGGAATAAAGGGGGGTTGTGAGGTCTTGGTGCTGCTCCTCTCTGAGGTCTGCTGGTCACAGGCTCAGGTATGTCAAAGCAAGGATAGGTTTTACCATGTTCTATTTGTGTGAGAGTCAATACAATGAGTCCTAAAGAAGTAGGTAGTATCCATGCAGAAATGCACAAAGAGGTCAGTCTTCCTAGTAAGGCATATGTGAATTGTCAAGGGTAGGTGACATTTGTAGTGCCCATACACAGGTGAGCATTGAAAACCAGAAGAGTTGAGAGAAGGACCCCTTGCCGGCTAGGGGATTGGAAAAGCATGCGGTAAGGGGTGAAGATTTGCTGAGCCCTCCTTGTTGGTCCAGCGAGCGAGGCCTCCAAATGGAGGGGCAGTGTGGGAGCAAGAGCACAGCTTGACTGGAGTCAAAGCACTGAGATAGATATCCGGTTCCGTCCAGTTCCTTGTCAGACATCTGCCCTGTCCCTGACACAGCCTCTTACGCTGGGGGAAACTGTTATGTGAGCCATGGAGCTGCCCTCCAGGAGAACAAGCCTGCAGCATACTCGGGAACACCACTACTGTAGGACACCACACTGAGCAGTTTGGGGCAGCACAGAGGACAGAGCCAAAAGCCAGGATGAGAGAAAATTATTTGGGAAGCTCGTTTGGTTGAGGCACTTGCCAGAACCATGTCTCTTTCTACTCAACGAATTCCAAATAATGGCAGGGGGAATTAATGTTCTCCTCTTTCATTTTCCCAAATTTTTCTAGTTGTACAAAATACAGAGACACCAGCATGGAAGGAAAGAAAGGAGGTAAGGTTAATGTTAAAAGTTGCTTCCCAGCTTACACCACATCTTCTTTTTAAAAACTGAACCACTGCCTGGCTTCCCCCAGGTTTACAATCTCCACAGTCAGGCATTACAGCTCCAGGACATTAGTTAACACACCAACAGAGTCAGGACTCAGCAGTTTACAGGACGTGAATCAACCGGTCAGAAGCTCCTTGCTTTTGCAGAAGCCTGCTTGGCTTCATTCAGAGGCACCATGTTTAAATCAGGTTTGAGACAGGGTTTGGTCCTGATGATACATGGATCGCCCAAGGAGCACACTCTAACATCCTTACAGTCTCCAGGCCTTAGATTTCACAGTTTTGTCTCTTCCACACCACTCTTCCTATGTGGGCAATACAAAGGGGATCCAAGCCCATCTCACAGAACAGGCGGAACCCACTGAAGATCAAATACGCCATAATCTGTGGGACTGACTGTATCATCAATGTGACGGAATCTAGAATCACGTAGGGGACGAAGAAACTCAGTGTTGCAGTCATTTTTTTATTACTCCTTCATTGACTTTCTTTGACTCTACCACACTGTGCCAGGCTCAAAATGAAGAGGGACTTAAAATCTAGTCTCCTAGGTGAAAGAAACCCTTGGATCCCCTTCCTCAAGAAGGTTGCTCTGTAAGATGAGCTTGAATGTCTGTAAGGGAGTGTCTAGGTTTGATTAACTGAGGTGAGATGACCCTACCCTTACTGTGGCACCATCATGTCTTTTGGGGCCCTGGACTGGAGAAAAAGGGGAATGCAAGGTGGAGACCAGCATTCATCTTTCTCTGTGCCTGACGTTAAGCCCAGATCACTGGGACCCCCAAAAGACCACCATGGAGACCGAATCTCATATGTAAAAGCAAGGAACCTTTATTTCAAGCTCTGAACTTGTCTCTCGTCTATCTGACACAGGGGCACAGAGCCCCCAACCCAGGCAGGGTGGGTTTTTTTTTATCATAGCAGAGGTTGGGGTGAGGAGATTTTCAGGGTTCAGGACCTTGATTGGGTGACGTTTGTCTAGGGGTATAAGAGTGTGCTGGGAATGTTTGGAATGTCAGGTATTTCCCCTTAGATGCTGGCCCTCACTGGGTGGGGTCAGCTTATGCCTTTTCCTGGATCCTGGTGTTGCCTGCTGGTAAGCCTGTCACAGAAGCTGTGTCTGGGCCTCTAAGCCTGTCATGGCAGCTGTGTGGTCAAGCTGTTTTGGGCCCCACACACCTGACTATGGACTCAATGTGACCTACCACATTGGCCTCAGGATCCTACCACCGTATCTTCCCCACAGTGACAGACTTTATCACATAACTCACCAGCTAAAGCAAAGCCTTCTGTCCTTAAATTTCTCCTTTCAAATATTTTGTCACAGCAAGAAAAATCACCAGCACAGTGCGGTGTTTCATTTCTTAGAGACGCCTGTGAGCAGACAGAAGACAGGTAGACAGCAAAAAAAATCACCAACACAGTGTGGTGTTTCATTTCTTAGAGACGCCTCTGAGCAGAGAGAAGACAGGTGGAAGTCTCTTTGTGCAAAGGGTTCCCACAGAAACGGCTGCCTCCATGATGCTTTACCACTGGAACTGAGTGGGCATTGCTATCTCGATCTCGGGTCTAAGGTAACCAGCTAAACTATCTGTTGCCACACAGCTGATAAATGACTATATCCAAACTCTGGTTTTTTGAAAATAATTTCAGGCAGGTAATTATAAGAATAAAACAAAATAGATGTACAATACTTTGAGTATTAGACATTCAAGAAAATCAGAATAACCATTTTTTTTTAAAAAAAAAACTTAAGTTTATATTTACTCAGAAGAATTCAAATATATCCACACAAAAACCTGCCCATGAGTTTGACAGCTACTTTATTTACCCTGGCCTACTTTAAAGCTAAGAATGCCACTGTAAATCCATGGAGAAATAAAATGTGCTTACCATTGAACGCTTAGAAGAAGTGGGCTGTTGACCATTGAAAAGATGGAGAAAGAAAGGTCCATGAGACGGGCCTGAAAGCATTTTATAAAGTGAAGAAATTTAATTTACATATTGTGTGATTCCAATAAGCTTTCATTCTGGAAAAGGTGAAACAATAATGGCTTAGTTACTTTCTTGTTGCGATAACAAAATACTTTCTTTCTTAAGGAAGAAAGAGTCCAGTTTAGCCTGTAGTTCCAAAAGGATACAGTATATTGTGGCAGAGAAACCATGGCCACAGGCAAGGAAAGCATGGTGGCTGGATGGTCACATTGCGTTCTCACTAAAGAAACAGTGTAAACAGGAAGTGGGGCAGGGCTATACTTACCCTCAGTGACCCACTTACTCCAGTGAGACTCCACTCCTAAAGTCAAGTATGGTAGTGCACACCTTTAATCTCAGCACAGGGGAGGCAGAAGCAGGTTCCTTACAAATTCAGGATCAGCCTGATCTACATAGTGAGTTCCAAGCCAGCTAGGGCTGCATAGTAAGACCCTGATTCAGCAGTGGAGAGCAGAGTTGGGCTTTTTAACCCAGCCCTAATTCCTGTTCATCTTCATCCAGAAGACTAGAGTACAGTTCCCTGCACATATGTCAGATGGCATCCTCGTCTGGCCTCTGTGGGAACCTGTACACACGTGTGAGTCTGCATGCACACACACACACACATATTCATATAAATAAATCTATAAATAAAAATGCTGGCCATGGTGGTGCACCTCTTTAATCCCAGAACTCAGGAGGCAGATCTCTGAGTTTGAGACCAGTCTGGTCTACAGAGTTGAGTTCCCAGACAGCCTGGGCTACACAGAGAAACCCTGTCTGAAAAAAAAACAAAAATAGAATAAAATAAACAAATAAACAAAATTTTTAAAAAGATTTTAAAAAATAAGGCAGCTGAGAGGAACCAGTAGAGAGAGGCCAGGTCTTGTCAAACTGTAATCTACACACACAAAATGAAATTTTATCATTATCTCATCTGATATGAAAATGAGCTAAAGACAAAAGTGAAAAGCCTGAACTATAAAAATTCTAGAGAGCATTAGGAGGAAGCTCCTTGAGATGGGCCTTCCCCTCCCCATGGTTTCTTAGATGACACCAAAAATCACAGGCAAATCCAAACAAACAGAAGTAAAACTAGACCGGCTGCTCCAAATGTTAACCCTCGCCCCATCAAAGGGAGGGCCAACAGGGCGGGAAGACAATGGATGTATAAAAGCGAATGTCAGGAAACTAAACAACTGATACAGACCACACCGAGATGGAATCCCGGGAACTTGCCAGCAATTCAACCCAGCTTAAAAGGGAGCAAGGAACTCAAACAGACATTTCTCCAAAGAAGAGATGCAAACAAAGACAGATATATGTTTTAAAAGTGGTCACACTCACTAATCCAGAGGAAAATACAAATCAAAACCACAATGAGATGTTTCAGAACCAAGATTTCCAATACCGAATACACAAAAGATGCTTGCGATGGGCCTGTAAGCCCAGGTATAAGGGAGCTGCAGCAGGAAGATCCGAAGTTCAAGGCTACTGCTAGGGGCTATAATTTAGTGACAGAAGGTTTGACCAATGAAATCTAAAGGCAAGGCTGGGCTGTAAAGTCAGTTCAAGGCCAGCCTGGGCAATCCTCTACTTTGCCTCCTATAAAAGTAAAGAAGGGCTGGGAATGTAGCTCAGGGTAGTAGGGTATTTTCCAGGCATGTGAGAGGTTCTGGGTTCAATCCCCAATACTGAAAAACAAAATAAAACAACATCCAAAGAAACAAAATCCCAGGTACACAAAAGACAGCAAATGTCAGCGAGGACCCAGAGAAAATGGAGCTCTGTGCACCGCTGGGGAGGATGTAACTATTGCAGCAGCCATTACTGGAAAGCAGTACTGACTTCCTCAAGAACTGAAGAGAATTCAAGGTGATGCAGCATTATTCTCAAAGAGACAACTACATGCTAAAGTTCATCGTAGGATATTCAA